>JBCAUG010269553.1:0-18091 GCA_038406175.1 Haplosyllis leylae
AGAATCTTACTGCATTCGTGTCACTAAAACATGACGATGTGCTCAATTGAAACTATGACTCTAAATTCTCTTACAGTGGACTTCACATTTGATATTATAGCTCATAACATAGAACCAATTTCCTGACAAATGAAGATGGGATCATAAAATGTAGGAAGCAAACAGTGCACAATAATGATAAAAGCAGGCAAATCAGACATGCTGACCATGCTTTCAAATGATAAATGTTCGCATAATGCTTAATTGCATCTTGCATGATTGCCCCATTGTCTCGCGACATCTTTGTGCAGAATCGTCTGTGTATAACTGCAGCTTCTAATATTCAGACAATGGAGAACAGCCAAATAAACAGGCTCAAAGATTAGGTGTTGAGACCAAAGTCACACTGAAAAATATAAAATCTCAAACATTGAAATGATATCAATTGGCTTCCATTTTTTTCTTGTAAACAAATCATGAACAATAGTTTATCTGAGACCGTTGTTATCAAATGAAGAAGCATTATCAAAATTGCCAAATAAAACAATATTAAAATGGAAAAACAAAAGGGTTACCACTTATTGCACTGAAAGGTTTCGTAGTATACAGAGAACAAAGCAATCTATATTGGGAACTTCTCCTTGTGTACTCACAGTAACAAATATTCACGAAGGTCTCCTAAAATGTAATAACACACCACAATAAACCAACGAGAAATGTAAATTTGTTGGTTCGAAATCTAATTGTCGATAGTCCTGCAAGAGTCTTAGTAATTTGAAGAGTTCCTCCAAAAGTTTGAATTTCAATCAAATTAAAGTCTACGTCAGGTAACTGAAAAAATATCAAGGAGTGATAGTTTCACTCAGGTGGCTCGTCCACATGTTAATTACCGTATACGGTAGCTGTATGCACTAGCGGATCCGGGGGGGACCCCCAGATTTGGAGGCCCAGTATACAATTTAAGAGCTAAACAATGAATTTTAGGGCCCTAAATTTGTATTTATTCAAAAAAAAATTTCCAGTCGTGCTCAGCATGAATATTGCTTTCATATTCTTCTAGATTCATTCAACTCTTCATTCCATCTTGTTATAAATGTGCATACCTCTACATTATATTAAATCAAGCCATAACTTATCTTATCTGTAATGATTGAAGTAAAGTATTTTTCATAAAATATGACACAAAAAATGTCTGAGAATTAATAAATATTTGTATATAAAATTGTTTAGACATTTCAACAAAAATTTCCCAGGATAGTAGTAAGATACATTTCTTGAAGTTAAAAATGCAACAGAGGACCCAAGAGGACCCAGATAACTGGTCTACAAACTAATGTACACACAAACCTAACCAAAACAACAAATTTTTCAAAATAGGCAGAATATTTTAAAATTTGTGTTATCTCCCTACATAAATGCAAGTTCAAATTTTTGAAGAAAAAGTACCAGGAAAAGTGGAAGAATGTATATCTGACAGTTAAAAATGCAACAGCTTCTGGAGCCCTAAGCAGGCCCCAGACCCCTGGCTTACAAACCAATGTGTCTGCAATCTAAACTAAAAGAATGAATAAGACCCTTCATTTTCTGACATTAGGAAAAGGAACATTCATTGTATTTGTAAAAATGGCCAGAATATTTCATATTGAAATAGAGAGATATTTTGTAATGTACCCACACAAAAATGCATTACAAAATTTGAAGAAAAAGTACCAGGAAAAGTAGGAGAATGCATATTTTACATATAAAAATGCAAGAGCTTCTAGGACCCTAAGGTGGGCCCTGGACCCCAGCCAATATTGGCTCACTTTGCTTGCCCGACTCAACTATGTTGGCAAAATTTCAGAAAAAATTTCTGGGCCCCACCTAGACCAAATCCTGGATCTGCTACTGCTGTACTTGAGTTCACCATGCACATTAATTACTGTGTACAGTACCTGTATATGATTTCACCATGCATGTTAATTACCATGTATGGTAGCTGTATGTGAGTTCACCATGCACGTTAATTACCATGTACTGTAGCCACTCACATGTGAGTGCCCCCACCAGCATACATGAGTTTACCGTGCATGTTAATTACTGTGTATGGTAACTGTACACGTACTCATGTGTTTGTGCACAGCTCCCCACCACCTTCCAAAAAAGTGACCAAAAACGGTCTGTCAACCACATAGGTAGCTCTGACGAGCCACCAAAAATGAGTGTTTAATTGCTCAGTCTTGGTACACGTTCAGTTTAAGCCCACTCTTCAGTCTTCAGTTCAGTTTCTGGATTTTCATCTAGAAATGTTAAAAGTTGATCTAAATGTATGAGGAGATTGAAGAGGCCTTTGAATAGTAATTTGGATGTGACATGTGAAAAAGTGCCAAAAAGTAAGAATACACACATTAAGGTGAGGATTCCTGCACATTTACTCTCAGGCAATGCCTTGAATTCTCAGTTCTTTTGCACAAATTATCAATATTTTTGTGGTTTAGACTAAAATACTTGATCACAAACCTTAGTCTTACCTGGAATGCTAATACTGAACTGAAAACTGAAGACTGAACTTAAACTGAATGTATACCAAGACTCAGCAAATTGACCATCTCCAAAAAATAATACTGTACACTGATGCCAATATTTGGTTAGCATGCTTCACATAAGTCTTCATTTAAGTTTCTCTGCAATTGTTTTCTGCACGCATGGTAGCACATTAAAACTTCAATTATTGGTGACTCGTAGATTCGCCTTATTGTTTGAATCCATGTTCAGCTACACCTTTCCAGCTCTTTTCAGGAGTGGTTCGCCGGAGTCGCCAAGTGAAACTCTTTCGGTAATTATCTTTGAAGAAAACAGTTGTAATTTCAAACTGTTATGTATTTCATACATTTTTACACCACATACACACCGTGTATAATACATATATGAGTTATCAGTTTTTGTTCATTGCAGTAATTATTTTTACTTTGTAACAGTAATTTAATTCGCAAAAGAAGTAAGCCAGAGAACATATTTTTTCTTGCTGAATAGGTGCATGTAACGACCAATGAACAGAATGATGCTCTTGAGCAGCTTATTTCAGAAAAAGGCTAGAAATATTTGGAATAAAGAAAATGAGGGTTAGTTCATTGGAAAACTGTGTTCTCTGATTGCTAATAAAAGTTGCTGTTTATTTTTCAACGGCACAGTAAGACGGAACTGCTCTAGTTTTTGTCATCTACAATCCAAAAATCCCTTTCTGTTAAGTGTGTTTTCATGTTCTTTGCCCATTACATCAACCAAACGTGTATCAATAAAAACACATCGTATCAAACATAGCCTTTCAAGTGTCCATTGTGGAAATTAAACTGTCGAAATAAAATTTTAATGTTCTTCACCGAGTACGAATGTCTATTTCATGCTGTGAATTGGACAAATTATGCCCACAATGTACCAAAGATTCCGTGCAATGCTAACTAAATTTATAGTGCAGAAATTTATTTAAATAACCCGTTACTAGCTTTGCTGTATGAGGTCTCATGAAGAATGTTTACGTATTTACCAAAACTTTTTTTAACATTTCTTTTGTTGTTTCCTGCCACTTATTTTCTGGGCTTTACCAATTGTGGGGTAGGTTTGACCAATTTGCAGAGGAGGAATCACATGTTTGTATTTGTCACATTTTAGCACAATGAATAGTAAGTACACTGATCGCGAAATCTATCAACAGGTTATCATCATATCTGTGCACATAAAAAGCTGGTGGGATCAAGAAGATCCTGAAAGCTGAGCACAGACAATTTGAAGATCAATATTGTCTCGAAGGGCTGTTTTAAACATAGATTTCCTGCTTCATGAAAGAATCCACTGTTGGCATCAGAAAAGTCCAAAAGAATCACAAATATGAACAATCTTTGTATGCATAATTTTTAAATACATTGCGTCTATGAGGAGTCCATATCACCATTGGCCAGACAAGGAAATGTCCACAATTTTCAATTAAATTCAACAATCTCTGCACAAATTCAAAACCAAAGTTTGTTAGGATGTGAATAAGACAAAAAGGCATGTAGTTTGCCCTGCAACAAGAATTGTTTAAAACAGATTGAGTTTTTTTGCAATAAGCATTTTTGCCAGATCTGACAGATCTTCAAATCAACCCCTACCCTTTGTTTCTGTAGGTATGTTATATCTATCAAAATACATACATTTTAGCCATAGTCAGCAGACTTAAATGATCTTTGCCTTTAAAATTTAAACTGTAATAGTTTCTAAAAATTAGATGAAATCTGTGAGATTTGTTTATCGAGAAAAACTAGATTAATCACTTTTTGAACGGTTAAAAGAATCTTACTGCATTCGTGTCACTAAAACATGACGATGTGCTCAATTGAAACTATGACTCTAAATTCTCTTACAGTTGACTTCACATTTGATATTATAGCTCATAACATAGAACCAATTTCCTGACGAACGAAGATGGGATCATAAAATGTTGGAAGCAAACAGTGCACAATAATGATTTTTATTTTTATTTTATGCTGTGAATTGGACAAATTATGCCCACAATGTACCAAAGATTCCGTGCAATGCTAGTTTCCTTCAAGGTATAAGATTCAATCAAAAATCCTTGTAATGTTGAAAATTTGGCTGTGGGTGAGGGATGCAAAACTACAACCCAAGTTGAGGGGGGGGGGCTAAAATAAATTCAAGTTTGATCATACCACAGATCCATTTGGGAAGGAAGAGGGAGGGGGTGTAATTGTATTATCCGCAATCCATTACTTGATGAAATTTGCGTTCCCAAGGTAATTCTAAATGTAAACAAAAGAATATCATCTTTTATTAAAGTTCCCACATGAGACCACCTGTGACCATGAAAAAATGGTGTGTCTGGAATAAAGGATTTCTATTGGGTCCAAAATATCCGTTTACCCCACAGAGGCACTAAAAATCTGTCGATTGAAAAGAGGCAATTGATAGGAATGGGCATCTTAAACACCAATTCAGGGGTGTCTCGACTCAGTCTTCCTTGGGATTGTGCAGCTTTTGTTTCCTTGAACTCAATAACCCGATCAAAATCTATTTTGGGATGACTTTATTGGAGCCGGGTGAATGAAATTCCCCAACACCGCTTCGTGCAATAAAATCAACATGATGTAACAGAACATTTCTCGAAAATGGCATTACATCTACTATTGTACAGGATGGATCGACATTTAGAAAAATTTCTTGGAAAACTGAGATTACTTCTTTCACAGAATAGCTTTTCTGGTATTTACTTTAATAGATGAAGTACTGAAAAAAGAAATTTACATATACGTTTTTGTTTTAACCAATGCAATCATGACAATCCTAATTACGTATCATCAGACAAAACAACAATTCCTGTCAAATCAATAACAAAACTCAGGCCAAAATGCAGAATCTCAGCCGTCTGGAAAAACATACACAAAAAGCAGTGTGAACTCAGTGCAAAAGATTCGGCGCACACAGTGAGTTCTGGTAGAAAAAGCCGCAAACAAATGTGACATTGAGTGTTGCATCATTGTAAAGAACAATGTATTGTGTATATTGTTTGCCTATCATTAGCAGCTTAGCAGCCTCTTTACTGTTACTTTTTGGAAAACACCCTGGAAGTTTAATTTGATGGGGGAGGGGAGAGAATTTTTTTTCATTTGCGATAAGTATAAGTTTGTGGTAATACAATCAATTAGTAAAAGAATAAATATGATTATCCGATCTGTTGAGTTCATTGGTCCCCTCCCCTCAACTGGCTCCACCAAGGGCTTCTCCGCACACCGAGGTACTGCTTCCATTAACCCCCCTATTTGAGTTTTCTCCAAATGGCTTTCGCTGAATTCATTGAATTCAGTGAATCAAGACAAAATCGAAATTAGTGCGGTTACCAAAGACACTCCATATCTCACAATAGATATATTCCTCAATGTGGTAGTAAAAAAGAAATTTCCATTACCATCTATGGTTCAGTACTTATACAATATGGTGAGTGGCAATAGGTATCTAACCAGAGGTAGTAATGGAAATGTTCTTAGTATTACTGCCCCTGGTAATATGTTTGTGATAGGTATTGCCCCTGGTAACCAGAGCATTTTTGGATTTAGTCATGATTCACTAAAGAACCAATATTTGCAATAACATTGCAGAATCTGCACCCAATTTATTACACTCAGAGGATCTGTGTAGACAACGTCCAGAAAGGACGCGTAAGGAAAGAGCTAATGCGCCAGGTCAGCTTTTTCTGTGAACTGCCTTAATTGCTCTTTAAAATAATCATGCAACCTTCTTCACAACTGACCATTGTTAATAATCAGTGTCTGTCACGCAGTGACAACAAGAATGGTCTTGCTTTAAAAGTTAGATTAACTCAATAGATATAGGTTATGCTTGTGGCATGGCATCTGGTCTTAGCGGATGCTCATGTGAGATCTCAACCTTGACATTTACGGGTGAAGGTCACACTCTTCGACAGTGCCTTACTGCACTCAAATGTTAAATGGTCGCATATTTGACAGATATCCGCTGCAGTTGAAATTTAAAAAATATGTAATTAATTTGGAGACCAACGGAAAAGACATTTGATAGAGTAGCTGACAAAAATACAAAACAGCTTGTCGCAAATAAAAGATTTTCCTTCCGACCCCCATTTCTCTGGACCGAGCTTTGATTTTAAAACGGAAATACATTCAGGGAGAATTCCTTTCAATATTAGTGGCGGATACAGAATTTCCCAGCCGAAGTTGTCAGCCCTTAAGGGGGTGCCAACCTACTATTTGACCAATTTCCCACGAAAACTGCATGAAAATGGAGAAATTTTAGCCTTGGGTACGCGCGTCCCTTGCGCTCCCCAGATCCGCCAATGGTAATGTATGATCAAATGTGGCCACGTAAACGTCAATTTGTCCTTTTGCTACATGTTTTCATAATGGTCAGTACACATACAGAAGTGAAAGGTTTAGGAGCTTGTGGTGAAATTTTAAAGGTAAAGTGAGCTGTTAAAATCCATGCACTTTTCTCTATTAAGGAATGAATATAGTAAGTACAACGTTGTTAAAATATCACATTGCCAAAACAATGTTCGGCATGGAGACTAAGGGCCAAATATTGAACAATTGCTTGTGTAAGGATAATATTTGTGTTAGAAACTACAATTTATCTCACAAAACTAGTGTACACTGTATCAAGATCCAAATACATTTATATCTTAATAGTTCATTGAACAAATACATTTTCAACTATATATAGGTCCTACTTTCTACTACTAGATTATGTTTTCAAATTTTGTAACCAACAAACAATAACCTAGGGAAATGAGAGAAAGTGGCTACGGCCATGACCCGTATTCGCTTTTAATTAAAACAATTATATAAAGCATTCTCAGTTATCATTATATTTCTTTTCTGCCTGCTGAATTGCTTGTTTCAGAATTAATTAACAAAGTATCACTTCCTCATTACTTTTCAAATTAAATTCCTCCTTTCCAAAAGAAGATCCTCTTGGTGTTGGAAGTTTTGTGCAATTTTTCTCTTTCTACACAAAGAGCTTCCCCTGTGATTCCCACTTCTTTGTCCAACATCAGTAAAAAACATTATTATCGCCCGCAGCGGAAGGATGGGGAAAGTAATGTTTTCACAGATGTTTGTCTGTTAAAAGTGGGTACTCCATATTCCTGGCACTGGTCCTATCCAAAGTCCTGTCCTAGGCACTGTCCAGGGGGATTACCCCCTGGTTAGGTCTGAAAGGTACCTCTACAGGATGGGTACCCCAGCCTGGAAAGGGACACCCCCAGCCAGGATAGGGTCACCCCCCCCCTTCCCGGACTGGATACGCTGCGGGTGGTATGCCTCTTGCGGTCACGCAGGAGGGCTGTCTTGTTAATCTGTCTGTTTATTGCTAAACATATAAAGTAGATATCTTGAACCACCTGTGCCGATTGGTCGGCAAAAATATTGCTCCAAGTAAACAAATTAGATTCTGACAGCGGAAATAAATTGCGCAATTGAAGCTCCCACAGAACAAACCCATTTTCATGTCAGTTTCTCACTCCTTTAAAGGAATTCGTTAATTAGAAGCCATAAAATCGTGTTTAATATAATTCAATTAAATCGAAAGTACCTTCAGATCTTCTTCTCCATTCTGAGTGGCTATCCCATTGGTTCCACTGACAGCTACAATGTTCATTTGACACTGACGTATTTTAAGAATGCGCAATGGTCCCTCTATTAGCTGCTCAATGTTGATGTATTATGTCTGTAAACGGCAATCAGTGTTCAGTAACTGTGTTTACGATGCCCTGTTACATAACCTTATATCCGACAAGCAGCTTCATCTGACAGGATCGATGTGAAGCTGCCTGTGCTTAGGTGCGAAACTTCCTCCACAATTGGCCGTTTCTCTCAGATGCCAGAATAACATTGTTGATTTCAAGCTGATGAAGTCGCCATAACTGAATGAAATAAATTGTAGCGTAAATTGTTACCGCCCGCGTACGTAGTACGACGGGAGGTTATGTTTTCACAGGTGTCTGTCTGTTAACAGGGGGTACCCGGCCAGGTCCAGGAGGTGGAGGGGGAGTACCCGAGCCAGGTCCAGTGGGGAGGGGGTACCCTGGGTACTCCCCCCGACCAGGACTGGGGTACCCTCTCTGGCCAGGACTTGGGTACCCCCTGGCCAGGACTGGGTACCCCCCTGGCCTTGAGTGGAGTACCCCTGTCCATGACTGGGGTACTCCCCAGCTGGGAGACCCCCCCCCCAGCCAGGACTGGGGTACCCCCGCCCACCAGGACTGGGGTACCCCCACCAGGACTGGGGTACCCCCCCAGCTGGTATACCACCACCCTGCACCCCCCCTGGTCAGGACTGGGGTACCCCCCCCGGGGTAGGTCGGCTATGCGGCGGCGGTATGCCTCTTGAGTTCACGCAGGAGGACTTTCTTGTTTATGATGGTCACAGAAATAACTTGATGCAGTTTGAAAAAAATCCACCATTCTATTTCCAAGTAATTGAATGATGAAGAAATTTCACAAAATTTACTTACTGTTTCAACTGTTCAAAAGCATGTTTTAAATAAAGCTACAGCAGGAAATTGACTTCTTTCTAATTATAATTTACATATTAATCCAACTCGAACTGTGTTTATTTATTCTTCCTAAAAATGTCTGTGATCTACTGACATTCAGAATGCATTGCTATTGGTCTATTGATCAGCATAATGCATTCGAATTAACGACACTTCAGTTGGGTTAAAGAGGTTGTAGAAATATGGTCAAAATTTAATTACTATGACGTCACGGACGTAGTTCAAATGTAGCATCAGCAACTTTAGTGTAACTCACAAATCAGAAAAGGAGATATTCCTTTCTACAGCAAGTCAGATGGCATTTATGAGAATAATGGAAGTAACCGATTTTATCGATCCTCAAACAAATCAATTGCATTCTAATAAGAACTTAGCATCCATCTATTCTCATAAAGTATGCTCCTTAGAATTATATGGCATTGGCTGTTCTTGTTTTGTTCAAATTCAGCCATTTTTCACTTGTTTCTGTCACTTGGTACCAAGTGCAAAAGATTAAAATCATCCAATTTAACTCCCTATCCCCAACCAGGTGTGGAAGAATGCAGACGTTTCTATTAATTTTTATCATGACCTTAAAGATTTTCTATTGGAAATTGAGAAAGGTAACTTTTGAACAAGTTTGCCAAGTGTAAAACCCTATCTATTTTGGAGGACCTATCTACTTTTAAATTCGATACAGATACTATTGTGCAGTAGAAAAGACATTTCACAAATTTAGCATGTCTTACAACTAGATCTAAACAAAATATTTACAGATGTAAATGTATATAAAGAAAAGCCAACAGTTATTATTCCAGAAGTTTTATTAATAAAAAAAACAGAATTAAAACAAATCCATAAAATGAAATAATTAAAACGCTTCAATGTAAAATGGTGTGCAAATAAAGCCCTCTCTTACATTTTAAAAAAAATCAAATCGTGTTAAAAGTGCAAATGTGCGACCATCTTTATAGAAAATAAGTTTCCATTTGTGAGGTATGGAGGAAAGAATGGGTGTGCTAGGTACCATGTGAAATCAGTTAAAATTGAATTCAATATGCCCACAAGTACAACGTATTTCATGGAGACAATTTATAAACTCAACTAATTTCTTCCAAACTTCTTAAACAACTTCGCATTAAAAAAAGAAGCGCTATAAGTTTTCTTTGTTTTTTTTTCACACATACAACAGTCCTGGGATGGTAACATATCTAAAAAGAATGCATTAATCTGAATTGAAAGCTTTGGAATTTCGTTACAGTTACAGTGGTTAGCTCATGAGTCTTTAATCCTTGAATAACAAGTTTAATTTCAACATGGGTTAAATTTGTGTCCCATTTTTGTTTGATTCCTTGGTACAAAAGTAAATCGTTGTTTCCAAATGACGCTAGCTTTTGAATATCTTCAATCTGTTCATTTTCCAGAATTTCTGGCGTAAGATGTAAATAGATCTATTGAAATACAAAAAAAATATTAACTTCATAGTATGATCTTTTACATCAATCCAGTACAACGTACAGAACGTCAACGTTTCCATGGCAACCATTCCTGACCACTATTTCTTATATTTCTGGACACAAATTTTAATTACGGAAAAACTGAATTCGGGACAAAGTGTCATCACAATTATTTTGAAATGAACAGTGGGGTCAAATTACATATTCAAATTGAAATTGTAATTGCTTGAACATACATACATATCGTCACCTGAAGACAATTAATAATGAGACACAACATCCAGGATGTGTTAAACAATAACGTTTAACTTGTGAAAATTCACGGGAAGTGTGTGTATTTTGTTTCATGCATGTTGGCTAATCAAATGAACAAAAAATAATTTCCGTAATTAATGCTTTTGATTTCCAACATAAATGTTTTAAAATTTCTGTGCCTTAGACGCACCGAAATATCTAGAGATGGTGGGGGTTAATTGGATCCCAATATAGCAGTTCCTTTGCAAATGACTGAAACTTCCAGTGGGCCGGATGTCTGACCCAGCGTTCAGGTACCCGAAATCCAATTTCACTTTGCTTGGTACAGACCCCCAAGCAGACTCATTTTATGTGTTCAATGAAGAAGCTATTTGTTTTCATTTCAAACAAGTTGGAGAATTTGTTTTTGGTTGGGGGGGGGGCTGACAGAGATATCATGTATGCGTCATTTGGTGGACTTTGTGCACATTCTAATCAGTTCATTGTAACATTTGTACCTTTTTATGGCAAAATAAAGACAGATGTTAAAATATTTTAGCGCATTCATGGAAGATATGTAACTTCATATTGGTAAAACCAAACAGCCTGGTCTAAAGAATTGTAGGACATTTGAGAAGATTTATTGTCTAATTTTACAAAGGTGACATAAACTGAATTACACCGATGAACATATTTTGGCTCATAATTGTGTACCTCTCAGTTTTCTTATCAACAAAAAGGTATTTTAGCCAAGGGACGTCTTGTATAATTGGACTGATGTCCTCAGGGGCAGGAAGACTTGTAGCCTGGAGGAAGGTATCATAACTATTATCAGATTAGGTTTTACATTGCGAGAAACTTTCTCGAAGCTAGGAGGATTCTGTCGGTTTCCGTTCAATTAACCCTCATTATTAACCAATCTTAATTGCAAAAAAGTCAAGTTTCTTCACCTGTGGTTCAACTGGTGTGAATTCAATGTTGGGTAAAATGTATTTTCTTCCTGAAACTGTAGCCAAATTACTGGTTGGAACTATGAATTTGTTTTCAAGGACGCCTAAACTATTATTTGCTGGCACAACAGTTTCAACTTCCCAATGTACAAACAAGTCTAAAATGAAAGTAGTCCAGTAAAATCACTAAAATCTGTGATTTATTCCCCAGGAAAGAATACTTGACGGGAAGTCTATCTATCATAATCTGAAGCATATGCTGAAGGAATTAAAATGTCAGGTGTCACTCGTCAAAACTACTTTGGAGAATTTACTTGTATTTCGTGCTGTAACTGAAATCATCATATCAAAATCACATGAAATGAGTTGCAAAGGATATTTTAATGCTGTCGATATGTCGGTAGTGCACACAACAAAATTGATATATTCGATGCAATTACACCTATTGATCTTGTCACTTTATTCAATGGATTGAGGTTTTGATGCCATATTTCGAACCTATTCTGCAACTTTTGTAACGGAAGGTGCGATACTACCATAAACTTTAAACATTCCCCCGTGGAAAATCCCTTGTTGAAACAATAGTGTGGATTTCCATTTTGGGTACAGCTGCTAACCCAGAAACCTCCCTGCACCAGTGGTACGATTATTTATGATGTGTAAACAAAGGATTTCCCCGCAATAATGGAGTTCATCAGTGACAAGGGTGTAAATATGAAAGCCTGACAGTGAAGTTCAAACCAGTAATTCAACAAGTCATCAATTCACTTCGAATATGTTTTTGTTGCCAGTCACCAAATTGGTGCAGATGTGGCAGTTCGTTCTGATGGCTAATGCAATGAAAAAGGCTAGCACTTCACAATGTGTTGTAACGTTCTATCCATTTCGTTAGTCGAAAATTCGCCACCACGGTAAAATAGTCCTTCTGAACGTAAGCTCATTAGAAGATGATTATATTTTATGTTGAATGTTACTTGTGCGTGTGCACTGGCATATTGTGTGTGCACACAGAACAGTCGGTCTTGGCTTTAAACCTGATATTATCTACAACAGACCTTATTCACAAAATTTGGAGTCTCTATTTCTAACACTATATTCAGGACTTCCGTTCACAGATGCTGATTATCACAACGGACATATACGGTCAGCGACGGACAAATAGCGATTTTGTGGGCTCGATTTGAATTTTGCCAACTGTACCAAGAAAGCGAGAAGAAAATTGCTGCATATTTTGACATGGTGCAAGTGTTGATATGGCTCCAGGTGTCCTGCACAACAGGCAGCTTATTACCCCAAAATGTACACAAAACCACACATAACTGTGATAATCTTGAGTCTGAATTATCATAATTGGACTTATCATGTGGGTGACTTCAATATATTTAAGAATCAACACATTTCCAGTTTCGTCCCTTTGCCTATGCTATTCAGAGCTTTGGGATTATTTTTTCTTTGCAATTGACCTTTCACTGGCGTCACTACAGAAGTGGCGTATCATTATAAATTCAATAAATACTGATCTGATGTTCAGCTACATCTAAGTATCATTCACATGACAAAACAAGAAAAGTTAGTACATATTGGGCTTAGTCTAATCTTAAAAACTATTCACCAACTTAAGCATCGGTCTTGTCGGCCAAATCTTGTAAATTGTTCGGGTGATACTCATTGAAATCTCTTGAGTTGGTAACCGTTGATTTTGAGAATGACTTCGGGCATCATCTTCAACAGTTTAAGGGATTTTTGGTAATGGTTAAATGACTAGTATAAGTGTTTTATTTGCTGTAGAAATTCATCGAGTCGTAGACGAGATGAATTTTTACAGTAATAAAATACGCTATATGTGTCATTTGACTTACTTAAAACATTTTCCCCTGTATGTTAATGGGAGGTGAATGGTGTATTGTTTGTTAGGGGATTTAATTATTTTTGAATAATTTTGGCTAGGTCTATGCGTGGATGATTGGGTGTCATTTGTATTGTGATTTGCATGAGTTGTTGAACTGATTACTTTATTTTAATTGAGAGTATTGTAGTGGTGCGAAAATTCTGTTTGGTAAGCTATTCAGATTTGGCGGGAAGGTTGCATTGTGTGTTCTTTGTTAGAGCAGTCACTTTGCGCGTGTTGGTCGAGGAGTTAATGAAGGAATTGGTGAAGTTTAGGAGAATTCTGTGCAATTTAGGATTATTTTATCATCATGGTTTCGATATCACTGGAAGATGAGGAGATGAGGAGCATGTTTATTACACAGGAATCTAGAAATGTTGTTCCATTGATACCAAATTTTGATGATAAAGTTGGTAAAAGTTGCAGTAATGAAGTTATGTATTCTGATATATTGGATGAGGATTTCGATATTCCTTTGTCTCAGAATGTGGTTGCAGAGAAACTTAACGTCAATAGGTAAGTGACTGAGGGTGTTATATGCATTATAGTTGAATTGGTTGATATGTATGTCAGTGGGGAATTTAGTGAAATTTGTTTTTCCTAGTGCCATGGGTGATGAGAGTGTTGCTGAGAAGCCGAAGAGTATTGTTAGGAGAGGATTGTCTAGTATTTTGGGGTGGGTGTTTAAATTATTTACTCCATGAATAAGTGATGTATTTGGGAATTTGTTTCTTAGTAAAATACTGAATGAATGCTTGTATTTATATGCAGAGTGAATTCTAGACGTAAGGAATTGATGAGGTCATGACTAGCTGTGAAGAAAGCTGTGAGTAGAAAATTTTCGTATGTATCAGATGCAAGAATCGAGGAGTTGAAGAGGATACATTTGAAACCAAAGTCGGAGTCAAAGGTTAACTGGGGAGTGAATGCCTATGTGGAGTGGCATGCAGACATACTGAAAAACTTTCAGTATGATGTTGGCATATACTATGCTGACCTAGAAGATATAGAAAGTCTTACCAAAGAGAATTTAGCTCATGCATTATGCCGATTCATTCCTGAAGTAACGAAACAAAAAGGGGGTGGTCCCTATCCAGCACACACACTTTACCAAATAGTGAAGGTGATACAGAAATATTTGAATGTACACAAGCTTAATTGGAAACTTGTTGAGGGTTGCGATACTGAGTTTGAAGATGTTAAAATTGTACTAGACAACACAATGAAAGAAAGAACTGCTCAGAATGTAGGGGTAAATAGACGTCAGGCTAATGTTATAACATTTGAGGCTGAAGATAAGTTGTGGAAAGATGGTGTACCGGGGGAGGAGAATCCAGAGAAATTAAGAAATACAGTTCTATTTCTCTTAGGGATCAATGTTATGTTGAGGGCTGTAGACGAGCATTACCATTTAAGGTGTGAGATGCCTTCAGAGGCGAGTCAGTTGCAGTTTGAAAGCGACAATGAGGGAAATAAATGTCTTGTATATAGGGAGGATTTCGTGAGTAAAACACATGATGGTGGAATAGATGATAGAAAAAGTGATCGGAAAGAGGTATGGGTGTTCCCCAATGAGGATAGGTCTCAATGCACGGTAAGATTGGTAGAGAAATATTTGTCACTTTGCCCACCTTACTACAACAAGAACAACTTTTATCTACAGGCATTACAACGCCCCTCTCCCAAACAATGGTATGGTGAACAGGGATTGGTGTACACACTATTTCTAAGGTTGTAAAGGAGTTGATGGAAAAAGCTAAAATTCCTGGTTTTTCACAAATCATAGTCTCAGACATAGCAGTGGTACCCGATTATTTAGGGGTGGTGTCGATAGAAAACTTATTAAAGAGGCAACAGGCCATCAGTCAGACACTGTAGATAAGTATGCAATTACTGGGATGGATCAGAGAAAGGTCATGAGTAAAGTAATTCAAGGCAAAAGTGATTGTAAAGTGATGATGGTGGTGAGAAGAAAGAAGACAAAATAGCAATGGGAGTGTGTAAATGTGGTGGTGTACCTAAGAGTAACGTTACTGAAATAGTTGATAAGATTCTGTCTGGTATAGGGGACAATCGCAAAACAATAATTAAATTGGAATTTCAAATATACAATGAGTGATTAAGGTGGTAAATGTGTCCTAGAGGTGGTGAAAATTGTAGAAATTAATTCAGTTTTGTTGGTAATTTAGCGAAATGTAACAAATATACAGTGTCATACATTGGTCATCAATAAAACTATGAGTTCTTGATTGTGTGTATTGTTTTTGCCTATATTTTGATTTTTTGCAATTGATTGCAATTGCAATTGCAATTGGTAAGCTGCTACATCGTAGGTAATATTCCCATCCAGTAAAATCACATGCGAGACAATAGAAAGTTACCGCAAAATGTTTTAAGTTGTGGTAAAGCGATGCGTTATTTTGAAACATCTGAATAAATTACACCAGAGTTGGGTATTGGGATGGTGGATCCCTGGCTAGCCAGTGCAAAAAAGTGACAGTTCGACGAAGTATATGGGGGTCTATTTGCAGACTTTATTTCTGAGAAAAAATTAACCGCGTAAAAAGATCTGGTCGAGGGCAAATAACAAGAACCCTTTGGGCCTATTAGATACAGCAATCATATTGTCGCAACCTCTCGTAAATATTCCGACCTAAACATGGCATAATATGATTACAGGGTTGTGTCATTACCATAGGTCATGTCGCAATGCAAACTAAAGTTGTCTGGAGATATGGTATGAAATCAGCCTTCTGGCAAAAATGCATTTCATGCACTGGCGGATCCAGGATTTGGCCAAGGGTTTGGGTCTGGAATTTTTTTTCACTATTTGCCATGGTGTGAAGTGGCGATTCATGTGCATACTAGTCGATTTGGTCAAGGGGTGGGACAGAAAAAAGCACATTTTACCACTGGAGAAGAAAGTGAGCCCTCACCCGTCAGACTCCAGATTCCACTTCAGATACTTGAAAGCTCTGGCATTTAGCTCTGAAACATGGATTTGGCACTTTCTAGATACTTTTTACTCAAATTTTAAAATAAATTAAGGTCCAACATTTCTTACTGACTGTAAAATAAACATGGTGCTTATTCCATCAGCAACTTTTTTTGCACATTTTGAAAATAGTTTTCTGCAAGCTTGAGATACTTTAATCAATAAGTCATGTGTCAAAATGTCAGCAACTGTGCAAAAGAAAAGAACTAAAATGACCACTCATACCTACTTACCCTTCAATCTATTAACCCAACATAATGTTACAACTTTCATGCCCAATATGTACAAGAAGTTGATCCGAGGACACCCTCAGTGAATATTTCTCTCTTTCGATAGTAGATCCACATGGACTAAAATTAACTTGGCCCACCACATCATTTATGACATTTTGATATCAGACCACAAATGATCATAAAGTAAGAAATCTCAACTTGGCTTAAATTTCAATGTAGAGTTGTCAATCATAGATCAAATTTTTTAAAAATTTACTCTCAGATACTCCAACATATCTTATCATTAACCCTTTATGTTGAACCCCAATGTTGAAATTAACCCCTTACCTAAACCCCATGGTCAATGATGCCCCTATTTTGGACTTCTGAAGATGTGTGCCACGAGTTTTAAAGTCAGGGAGGATCTCATGCTTGTGTAATTCTCAGGTTCACCTCTAGTGTGACATATTCTGGTCTCTTAATGCCCAGCATTGCAGTTGAGCCTTTTTATCCATATTCTGGAACATGTAGACTTACAAGCATAAGTAGGATTTAAGCATATGTTTGAGTGTACCATAGCACAGTATCCTAACTAATTGACCCACTCTAGCTTGGCTCTTGAAATCAATTCTTAACTAATGTCACATATGACCCATCAACATGAAATTTACAACCTTCTCTACAGGATACAGTTGATCTAGTAATATCCAAATGCTAAAAAGTTACCAAAACTGTTTATTTCTCTTTAAACTTTAAATTGTCTGTTTCTAAAACTGTAGTCAAGTGAGTAATTAACAGATAATTGTCACCTTTGGGAGCTAAATGAAACCGAAGAGTTGTGTAATCAGTAACTTTACGCAAAGACAAAAATGAAAAAAAGGGCTCATTTTCACAAAGTGAAATGAACTGTTACTTTTGCCTAATTTCTCGTTTACCGTCACCTTTACTTTGATGATTGTAATTTTAAAGGAAATATGAAACACTTACCTTTTTCACCACACATCTCTTGGTCGAAAATAACTTTTTCACAATTTGTTGCATGATAAAACATTATGAAACATCTGATGAAATAGAAAATTCATCCATTTGCAGTCACTGGTCTGTGTGTCATTAAAAGTAGGTCTTGGCCTGGATTTAATTGCAATTGTCACATAGACTTGAATACATTCTTTGAGTTTTCACCTTTGATTCTTTCGCTAAATTTATCACTTGTCAATTAACCAATTTTTATGCACCGGCTGCTTAAAACTTTAGACATGATTTTTAGGTGGTTTAAGTTTACACTTAAACCACCTTATAGCATAGCGCATGGCAACTTCGAATCGGCAATTTGGGA
>JBCAUG010269662.1:0-18091 GCA_038406175.1 Haplosyllis leylae
TGCACAGAATGTCTCCATTTGAGTGTCAGTGGGTAGTTATAGATCCCAGTAAGCTGTCACCATGTTATATTAGGTCAACACAACAATAACTATTGTTTTAGAGGCTTTATTGTAACCCAGAATTAACATACAGCTTTGAAGCTGCCATGTCATGCTGCACTATATTTACGATAGATGGCATACTATGACATACATCAGTATGTCAAGCCCACCACAATAATATACCTGACCTTGAGCCTTTAATTTCAATAGACTTGAGATATCCACCCTGCAGAGTATGAAAATGAACATCTTGGTAGGCAGCCTAATCAAGTTCAAAACATAATACCTCCAAATCCTGAAGAAATAGAATTTCCACCAGAATATTCCAATTTGGACAATTCTAACAATGAAAACCCCTCTAAGTACTATATTGTTAAATCTGATTAATCACCTAGGAACAAAGTCCTTAAGAAACTCCAATTCACAAATATCCAAATGATTCAATTTATCCAGAATATGTTCAAAGCAGTTAGAAAAAAATCAAAAATGATCACATTCCAGATTATTGACCTTTCCTTGGTAATCAAGGTCTAAATCTGAATACTGATTAACAAAACTGAAAGGATTTTTTGTACAACTTGTTTATCCCAGAATGTTCAGAGTCACTGCAGAGGCAACTAATGACTATCTTAAGAAACAGATCAAGAATATGATGATACAATGTAGGGTGGAGATGAATTCCAGCAAATGGAGGATCACTTTAATCACAGGCAACACACATGTCTTAGTACTGTTTCACCCTTGTGTCCATTTGATCTTGCACCCTCTAACACTTGCACCCTTTTGCCCTTGCAACCTTCTTAACTTTGCACCCTTTTGTCATTGTCCCTTTCATCCTTGTGCCATTGTACCCTTTAGGCCTGTACCCTGCCAACTGCCAACACTGATACTTTGATGTTACCTCTTTGATGGCCAAATTGTGGATGATTCAAGTAACCACTATGTATACTTTTCTTGGGCGATTACTTCATAGAACCCCTTCCCTAAAAATCGCTGGATCTTTGAAAGTTCTACGTAATTATTTTCTTAGTGCGAGGGCATTTTGAACCCCAAGTTCGAGATGTCTCGTTGCAGATTGGGTTTGTGTTTAGTGCTGCCATCTGTAAATTCTATATTTTGTAACGGTAGGTGGCTGTACTAAAACTAGGTCAGTTTATCAGCCCATATTATGGTGAGCTACATCAAAACAAAAGCAAAAGGGTAAAGTTAACTGAAATATTTCCTAAACGCACTTCATAAATTGTCTATGAAAGGTGAGTGATCGATGGATCTAACTTAAATGTTTGTGACGTTCACTATAAATACACCCGAAGTCACAAGGAGTGAAGGACATCCGTACCAAGAAGAGTTTACTCACTTTTGGGAAGGTAGATCTAGACCTCAACTTTTTCCAAAAGAATTCAGATCAGGATCGTACTCGTTGACGATGAATCCATGGGCGTGGGTTACATAGCAGCATAAGGGGAAAAGGAAGCTCCCACGGCCGTGGATTCACCGTCAACGAGAACGATCCAAGTTTAAATGAGATCAAGAAGTGTCCGTTGTATAATACCACGGTGACAGAAATGTTTGATATACAATGTCATCCGATCGGTAACATGTTCATCTACTACGTAGTACTTTCTTTATTGATCTATTTTGTTGTTTTGTTTCCTTCCATAAATATAAAACTTGATTGATAGATGTACTGAAATGATCTTCTCCTAATATCACCCATTGAGGCGAAAAATATTGGACAAACAATAGTCGCATGAGTAGGTCTACGGTACTGAGTTTAAAGTGATTCTTTTGAATTCGTACCTCTTGAGTATGTCATGGGAGGGTTCTGTTCTTGAGTCCAAAATAACTACTTCGGCAGAACAATCAAGATTTGAAAACAAAAAGCCATTCTTTATTGGAAAATAAGTTGCTTGCCATTTCATCCTCCTGCTGGTGACATTCGAATATTTGAAAGAGCCATTGTGTGGTTAACTCGTGATAACTTTCTCTATTGACTGATGTCACATGTCAGTTAAGTTCACAGACCACGAAAACAAAGGGGATAAATATCAGTATGACAGGGTATGAAGCGGACAACCAATAATCCATATACCGTACCCATTGAAATCGGGGAAATCCATAATTTTTTGTAAAGTTTATCAGATAAGGTTACTGCATGTTGTAACCGGTTTATAGTTTCCTTATTTCATGTGACCGTTTTTCTGAACAGTTAATTTTTGCATCCTTGTTTGTTATACAGTGAACTGTGTTCTTTTTTGTACCACACAGGGTAAAAACGCTTGGTGAAACACCACAAGTCGCCTTGCATAAAACCGGGAGAATATTTTCACTGAGGCAAAGCGAAATAGAAACTGTTGTCACTCGTCGTTCATCTGAGGTGGACATTGTGTGTGTAAGAATGGCCACTGTGCAAGCATTGCTGGGATACATATTTATGAGCTGCTTCATAACTGGGTGCATGTGTGGACCAGTAAACTATGTATTTGCATTTAACGAATTCGAAAAATCAGAAATCGCGCGAAATATCGAAATTACAAATAAACTTAGCATTGTGGAAGAAGGAAAATTTATTGTTCAAAATGAAATACTCAAGGAAACATTCGTGTACAGAACAACAGAAGACATTCAAGTGAGGGATAAAAAGAACAAGGAAACCAGTTCTACTAAAGACACGAGTGTCCCTGATGTAAGAGGTGTAGATAAGATGAGCTTGAAAGAGCTGGTGGGAGAAATGCGCAGAATTATAGAAGCTACGCCCGTAGAAGTTATAAAAGGTCTTGGGTATGTATTGTTTAAATCCTTGTGTAAAATATGAATTTTTTCAAAAAGCAAAATTTAGAGAAAATTTTTATTTGGATACGAGGTGGCATTAAATACAATATTAGGTTGTAATGAATACCATTGGCGTTTAGGAATGCACCGCTTTGGGATACAGAGCACGTGAATGAATTCGATGCTGCTGTAATGAAGTCCGTCTGGAATAAAGTGAAGGACATTCTTGACAAGCTAACCTGTGAGGCGTGCAAAGTAAGTGCATTTGCAATGGATCAGGATAACCTGTGCAGAAATATTTTTTCTGTTGAATGCACTTGTTGAATTCCCTCGTGAGTTGAAGATATTTTCCCCAAATTTTGAAAAAACAATTAATACCGGGGTGGTATTAATTATTAAAATATCTGCTTTCTTTCATGGTGTTTGCGTTTAGTTTTCCCGTACTTCTAAATCCCATGTTTACAGCAAATACGTTTTTTGTGTCACAGATATTCGTGATGTTTATACAAGAGTTGGTGGCACAAAAGAAGAGTAAAAATGAGATTGCCGCGGAAGTAACCAAAGTGTGCATCTCGCTGCATGTTGAATCCACTCGCATCTGTCAAGATGTGACGAAGGAATTCCAGGTAGGACATTGTGTTTACTTCCCGAGTAGATATTAATCAGATCGTCTTGATCTCATTTTGCAGGTACTTTTTCAAAATATATGTGCCTGTCCCTGTGCACAATGAGAGCAACACCGGACAAAATGTAAAATCTTGGGAACTTACTCTATTCTGCATAAAAAAGGCTCTCAATATGCACTGAACATTTTTTTGCAGAATGAAGTGTTGACAGTGTTTGACCAACTGGCACTGAGCCCGGATGAGGTTTGCGGATTACTTGTTGGAGACTACTGCGCCACCAGTTACAACCCAGAGGAGAAGTGGAACGTGACGTTTCCACACTTTCCAAAACCTCCTGTCCAGAAACTCAAACCGCCACAGGTAACGATTGTTAACTGCCAAGTTGCAACCGCGCAATAAAATTAGAATATCGTCTGTTTTGTTTTTGTGGATCCGAACCAATGATGTTTTGTTTTTGTGGATCCGAACCAATGACAGACAGATTCTGTTATCTATTGTTTCCTCTCTGTATATGTCATATTGAATGACTCTGAATGATTTCTAAGGAATATTGATATTTTGTCAATTACTTTCTCAGCCTGACGCACCAAAGCTTCGTGTTCTTCATTTGTCCGACATTCATCTGGACTTCCTGTACAAACCAGGATCCAACGCAGATTGTGGAGAGCCGGTGTGTTGTAGATCTATTGATGGTGCAGCCACAAGTAAGCGCATGCATTTTATATTAAGGTTTTGTTGTGGTGCATATCTTAAATTTGCCTAGTTTGGTGTTTGCGTTCAAGATCAAACAATGATATATTGGCATTACTTTAGATGCTTCAACGAAGGCCGGCTATTGGGGAGATTACAGGAACTGTGACGCCCCTACATGGCTGCTTAAAGCATTGTTTGAACATCTGAAAGAAAACGAAACGGTACACATACAGTTTACATTTTTGCAGAAGAATTAAGATACAATCACAATTCAAAACATTAATCAAGCGACACTTTCTAAATCTACTCCACACTCATTTTCCTTCATTTTATCGAAACCAATAAAAAATGCAAAGGGTTTATTTTGATTCCGTGTGATTCAGTAAATTTATTCTTGTGGTTTTAGTTTGACTTCATTTACTGGACTGGTGACCTTCCGGGACACAATGTGTGGTCGCAGTCAAGGTATGACCAGATACGTGTGCAGGATTACGTGAACGAACTGTTCATGACGTACTTCCCAGGAAAAATAGTGTTTCCTTCAATCGGAAACCATGAGAGCGCTCCTGTGAACAGGTAAGAATATATTAGACCTTCTTATTTCTATCAAGCTTTTTCATATATCTAAAACAATTGTGCTGATGTGGATTCACATGAAGCAGTTGAAGAAGTTCCAGAAATCAGATGTCCAGTAATTCAACTTCAAAATATTAATCTAAATATCAGCTTGATGGTTCAAACATTATGAAAATGATAAAGATGGGAGTTATTATTATTCTTTCAAAAATTCAGTTTTCGCTTAATATTTCACTGTTTTTTGCCACACAGTTTTCCGCCACCATTTATAACGGGCAACCAGTCTATGTCGTGGTTGTACGATGTACTGGCTGACAATTGGACCCATTGGCTTCCGAAAGATACAATCCCGACCATCAAGAAGTACGTACATTTTAGTCACTGTATCTTTTGCATTAAATATTGGACCATTGCTCCATAGTGTATTTCCTCCAACAAAAACATTCCTAAAATGCTTGAAATTTTCCTAAACAGTATTTCAAAAGCTACAGACAAATTAAAAAAAATATTAGGTTGTGAAAAGTTTCACCAGGTGGCTCGTTCGCTACCTTCGCTCCCTGGGGGGCGAAGGGGAGCGAAGCGTACTGTATACTAGGTTTTAGGGTCCCCACCACCTGCAATAACAAAAAGTTTGATTACAACATATAGTGGTTAGGTGTCCCCACTACCTGCGTCATCCCATGTACAGTCACTAAGCGACAAAAAGGCCTTTGTAGGCCCGCACCATGGTCCCAAAGTTTCGGGGCAAAAACCGTCAATCAACCACTGAGGTAACTCTAACGAGCCACCAAACATGTACAGTCGATCTTGCCTCACTGAGCCATTCCAATATGAGATCTATGTGTATCTATTTGCGGCAACACTGTATAGAATGGACAAAGGCCACGAAAAGAAATTATTTTAAGGTAATTCATCTTGCTTATTATTTTGGGAACACTATGTAATGATTTGACCAGTTTATAGACACGTAGGTCAATGAGACCTTCAACCGGCTTTGTGATCCTTAAGGGCCCATTTACATCCAGCGTTTGCGACGCCGCTGCGAAATTGCTCCCAAAATCAAATGTATGAATTCTGTCCTGCACTGTTACACCAAGCATCATCGTCAATACTAGTGTCAAATTTATCTGTGGCTTGGAAATGGCTTTGCAACCCATTCAGAGCGATGTCGTAGCGACGTCGCAGACGCATCACTGTCACTGGATGTAAATGGGCTATAAGTTATTTCTCTGATAAGATGGTAAAAGTGACCAAATTTGATTTTCTCCTCACAATGAAGCCTTTTACAATGAAGTCTTTTACGACCAAGTCCTCCCACCCCAAACCTGAAGTGATGATTCAAAGCAAGTTCTACTGTATTTCAGATTAACTGTTCACAGAACCTGTTGTCATAGGTGATATCTTTTCAGGGGAAGTTACTACACTGTATTGTTAAAACCCGGCTTCCGAATTATTTCACTGAACACGAACTTTTGCAATAATCAGAACTGGTATGATTTCCTTTCAAGATAATTTCAGGTCCATTATCCATTTCGACAAAAGTTAAAATAATATACATACCTTGCAATTGCTAATGAAAATAGTTGTGCTTCAGTAGTATTGCCATTTGCACCCAAAAAGTTTCAGAAATCCCCCCCCCCCCCCACCCTTACGCCTTTAAATTTGAATTGTGATAATATTTGTTAATATTGATAATATTGTTGTCAGGTGGTTACTATTGAATATGACGGATCCTGCAGACGAGTTGCAGTGGTTGATCTCCATTCTTCAATACGCAGAAGATAACCATGAGCGGGTAAAAGTTTTGTGACAATAAGTAACACTAATTTTTGTGAAGTTAGATTGTTGTAGTACAATATTGTTGAAGAGAGAACTTTGCTTTGTGACAAGTTCATGTTATTAAGTTTACAAGCCGTATTAGGTGCAACAACCATATTCTAAAATCTAATACACGCGTTCCACGATTGTGAAGGAATTCTTTTGAATTTCTCTAGGTTCATATTCTTGGCCACATTCCCACGGGACATGACGTTTGCGTCAAATATTGGAGTTGGAATTATTACAAGATTATAAATAGGTAAGTGGCATTCTGTAGTTTTGAAACAGTATTATATTAAATCCCACTCTTGCCCTTGGACCAAGATCCTATGATTATCAGGAATTATGATAGATCTATGATCAAACAACTACAATCTTCTTCACATGATGTCTTTTGACCATTGCAACATAGTGTCCCATCGAGGGATACATGCAGACAAAAGTGAAAAAGGTATATTCTGTACAGATATGCCGTAAATTTATTCCATCAGAAACTTGAATAATAACCACATTTTATTCATTATGCCTTAAAATGCTAAAAAAATTTATAATAGCATTTTCCTTTACACACATGTTAAGATTATGACAAGAATTACTGAGGACAAATATCAAAGTACTATGTATCCTGTAGGTTACTCCAAGTAAGAAAAAACTTTAATTTCTTCACTGTCAGCATCCGTGATAACGAGCTGGTCATCCTTATCCACAGCGAGTGCACATGGGGTTCCTAAACCCTCCTTGCTGGTAATAAGCTGTCGAATGTACTCTCCCTGGTTACTGAGCAATACAATACTTCCCTTGTAACCATCAGCGACAAGCACATGACCACACTTGTCAACAGCAACGCCGCGCGGATCCATGTTATATGTCGCACTGTTGTCTGAAAAAACGTAGCTTAGTTTAAATTAGATTCAGATTTGAGGTTTTTAAAATCAGACAGCAAAACACACGTCGTGATTCCATAAAGCTGTCACTGACACTGTGGTCTAAAATGATCAGCAGTTGTAGTTCAACACGTAAGCAACTGATCCAATATATCTAAGTTTGCCGAAGACAATTGCAATTAGAAAATTAGACACAGCAAATTTCAGATTACGTATTACTGAAAATAATCTTACCTTCTCCTTTATAGCAGAACACCAAATCTCCTTTCTGCGTTATACATTTAACCGATTTTTTCTCTCGGTCTGTTATCAGAATGTTTCCATTCATATCTGTAGTCATGTATTGAGCCCAGTCAAATAAACCTGCTTCTGTATCAGCTGGTTTTATTGAATTGACGATGAAACCGTCTTTATCGTGCACATAGATACAGTTTGCACCTTTATCAGCCACTAAGATTTCAGAATTTTCAGAAAGGGTAATTCCATACGGCTCTTGTAGGTGCTTAGCACCAGAAAACTCCTTAAGAAAACTTCCGTCTTTGCTGAAGACTTTTATCATATTGGCGCCAGGATCGGAAATGGCTATCTCAGAACTTCCTGGTAGAAAAGTAACATCCCATGGGTCTTTGAGGCGGTTTTCTCCGAACTCGGCGATCAGGCGGCCCATTTTACTGAAAATTTTTGCTCTTTTTTCCTTGTTGTCGATCAAAACGAAGTCGCCTTTCTTGGTGACGTGCAGACCAGTTGGATTGCATTTTCTTCTTGGATGACTGGCAAAAGTTCGTATCGAGAATGCGGCCATTAAGCGTGGTCGCATGAAAGACGCCTTCTGAGTCGCGGAAAAGCGTTGTTGAGTACTTATCTGACTCGCGTGATGTTGCACTGCTGATTGGTTACTGGATAGTTGACTACGATGAGTACTTAGTACTGAAGTCGCCATGATGGTTTCGTAATTTGTGTTCGGTGTGTGAGGCCTACAGTAGGAAAATATGTTTTACAGTTGTCTGCGGATTTTCTTTTACGTAATGACGTCATATGTATCGACTTGGTGGTACTTTTAGGCATCCAGTGGTATTTCATACCATGTTGTGGCCGTAAAAGCCCTAATTTTTGACTGGCTGACCGATTGAACCGCCAAGTATTATGAATTGCTTTTACCTTGCGTGGTTTGTAATTTTATTTCCCATATTTGAACTCCTGCATTTCGTCACATTTCATGAATACATGACCAATGTATGTGCAAAATAATACACCAAAAGGATGTTGTTAAGAGTTATGAGGAACTTTGTTGTAATCATACATTGTTATCATCCAGTTACGGGACACGCATTTCCGCGAAACATATAAGACCTGTGAACCTCATCATGCTGCTGACCTTTTCCCCACGCAGTTCTTAAAAATGTATTTTGTGATGCATCGTAAAATGTGAGGCCAAATAAAGGGTAGACTTCTCATTTCCATGAAAAGAAAATGAAGTTAATTTCATCCTCACAGGACTTTTTGCCAAATTTATTTTTTGCAAAGTTAAATGGTTTACCTTCACCTCGACACATGCCGTCGTAAACAGTCACAACAGGCTGTCACCGCGAGGTACACCAATCTTACTTTGCAGCAGTTGTCCAAAAAAGATTGTTCTATTACACTGTATTAGAGTGCGGCAAATCTTCAAGAATTACACACCAATACTGAACTTACAGTAAATGGGCAGTAAGGAGAATCCCCTGCTGATAGATTTTGCCCAAATATTTATGAAAAGTCTGTGATCGCTGTTTAATCTTATCACAGCCGTCATGGTAAAATCGTTTCGTCTATTAGGTTCAGATATTTCTAATGCGCTAATGACCAAGACGAGTTTGAATCAAAGTCATGATCCGTATTATGTAAAATAAAAATACACTTACCAAATTTAACTGGAACGGACTGGTTCAAGGAGCTTATCTTTTTATCGGCTTGTAACATTTACATTCACACAGTCGCAGATGAAATGACAGCACAAAAACCGTCCAAATGTTCTGGTTGACTTCACTTTTTGAATGCTTACAAGTATCTTTTTGCACCGGAAATTGTCAAGTATGGTCTCCAGAGTTTTGATCCAACATGATCAGAGGAAAATCAGTGGCAAGTATCTAAAACATAATTCTATGAAAATGTCTTTTTGCAAAAGGAACTGATGAAGGTATTATCCTCTTCCAAATGTAAAATTCTCTGGTCGGTATTCTGTACCACACACTGCCCCCCCTTGAGTTTATTTCAAAATAGTCCTTAAAGGTGATTACAGTGCGTCAAAATGCAGTAAGTTCTGTGAAAGGTGTTTTCAGTGATCAGTCTGTTTATGTAGCGATACCTCTGAAGACCAATTATGAAATATGTGGAAAAGGGGTTGTCAAGCTTCAGTTAATATGCGACACACTTAGATGAAAACCTTAAATTATGAATGCATTGAAAAGTTTACAGTATTTAGCATGAAACTCAAGTTTGAAAAATATTTAGTGCCTAAGTCAGACTGTCTTGCAAAAATTTGGCCCATAATGTGTAATAAACTGTGATATTTATTTCAACATTAATGTTGGACTGTTCTGGTGCTTGTAAATTCTCTCTCAGAAACTTAAAAAAAGATAGAGCCTACGAAAGGACCATATTTTAAGTGAAGCATGATGGCAATTAGCCTGCGGAAGAGGAATATCTTTTGACAGTTTTGTAAAATAAATGAGCGCCAGTATTAAACCAAGGAGCCTGTACTGATTAAATTCATGGACCAAATTCGACAGTAGCGGAGTGAAGTATGCATCAAGTCACTAAATGTTTAAGTTGTGTAATTCAGCAGAGATGAGAAATGCTCAGTCAGCTTGTCGCGCAAATAAAAGTTGAAGCCACTGACTAGCTTATTAGTATTAAGTAAAGATAAACTGCCATATTTTCAATACTCAATACTAAGTTAACTATTTTCTCAACATGACAAAACGTTTTTTGCGGGCTTTATGGTGCGGGCTTATTGAGTGCTTCTGACGCATCACGGAACGAAATGACACAGAATGACACGAATCGTAATGTTTTTCAGACGAATCAGTCACAGACAGAAACCTTGCGCACGAAAACACCCCCGCATGAGCGTACGGTACAATGCTTCTTTCAAACAAGCATGACCAAAAGCAAGTGGTGCTCTTAGGCACGAAAAACAAGTGCAAGCTCAAACAGTTTCTTGGTCACTTTTATTGATGGAAGGCTTGAAGATGTGCCCGGGTATTTGCCACAATTGAACAATAACTTCCTTGGAAGTTTTGTCACTTATTCTATTTTTCCACAGGAAATTATTTCTGGGATATGCAACGTGCCAATACACTAGATCCCGCTTATAGCGAGCAAATAGATGCAAAGAAAACTGCTCCTTGTAGGAGGTTGCTCGTAGTAACCTAACTTTTTAGTATTGCTGTCAATAATCGACTCGTTGTAAGCGGGACCCAATGCAAAGTAGAAGATAAAGACAATACGAATCTGTGAATAAATTTCCAGATTGCCTGGTTTTGGAATATCACGCCTCATCATGATTTCAGTAATAATCCTCATCACGTTCACTATCATGTTGAAATTTTACTTAGGAAGGATTCATGTTGAGTTTGCTGATGTACTCAAATACCTTCACCGAAGCTGAAAAGTTTTAAAATAATTTAAACGACGTAAATTATGTTTTTTGACTACAATTGAAACTTTTGAAATCGTAACATTTCTATATTACAAAGGGTTATGGGCGCGTTTCTGGATTCCCAGGGATATCGAGTATTAAAGTGATTAGACACTGACCTGCAGATGGTTCAGTGAGAACCAGATGCCCGTGCTTGTCAATAGCCATGGCCTGTGGATCTGCAATTCCGTCCTCCCATGTCAAGACATAGTCTAAAAACTCACCACGCGGGTCCAGCAAATGCACTCTGTTAAATATTAAAAATAAATAATTATTGCATTTCTGAAGTAATTGTTTACAATATGAAACCACAGAACCCATTATAAAGTTTGTATGTGGTGTACTAAATATTAGGTAGGGGATGCATCAGATAAATCGTGGGGGTGGGGGGGGAAGGGGTGGTGCTTACCTGTAGTTTGATGAATCAGCAATTAGTATGTTTCCAAGGCGATCAACACACACCCCAGCGGGATTATGTAATTGATAGTCGTCTGATCCCAGTTCCCCATAGCGCCACTCCATAAACCCAGTTGAGTTATTAAAACAGGAGACAGTGTTGGTGACAGTGTCTGAGACAATGGAGTTCTTATTCGTATTCATGGTAACGTAGGACGGAGACACTATTTCAGTAACGGTGTGATCTGTCGAGCTTTTTGCAGTTGATTTTCGCGATGAAACCGTCTCTGCTTCTGAGTTCTGTCGTTTCCCAGTTATAACCTGTGTCACTATCCCTTCTGCATCATGGACAAAGATACAAGAAGTCGCTCTGTCGACGACACAGGTTTGACAGGTATCTTGGTCATAATATATCCCGCAGGGTTCCAAAAGATGTCCACTCTCTGATGTTGCCAAGTATTTCCCATGTTTGGAAAACACTTTGACGTCCCCAGATTTCGGATCCGTTACCATAATTTTGCCGCTGCGTGAACACTTTACGTCATATGTATCTTGCAGATCATCAGACGCAATCATGTTGAGCAGTGAGCCCTTCGTGTCAAAAATTTTAAGACACCCTTTGTCTGCTATAATGTAGTTGCCTGCTGGAGTAACTGTAACTCCAGTGGGAAAACTTGGTTTCTTTCTTGTTTCATCAAGTTCGCAATGAGTTGAAAATGAGCAAACTAATCGAGCTTGATCCTCCATTCCTTCCGCAGCAAACAGCTTTTCCCGTCTTTCTGAACAATGAATGCAACTTTGTCCAGTAGTTCTCTTCCACTTTACCACTCTTACTACTTTGTTTTTCAATTTGTCACCCTTTGAATAATCCTGAGGTTGTGTTAATTGTATTTCGGAATGAAATAGATATTGATATCTAACTTTTTACCTGAGTTTAAATTAAATTTAAGGGGTGATAGTAATTGCGCAGATTGATTGCGTTTTGATTTCTTTAACAGTTATTCCAAAATGTAAAGTTAATATACTTGTTACAAGACAACCTGCTATGTCTTTAAGTGCTTGTATGCAAAAGAATTTGTGTTTTGACGAAATATCGTAAAGAAACCTGAAGAGGTGGTTGGATCTGTTCAATACGATTAGTTTTTGCGCACAATGAGTTATTGTGAAAATACACATAATCTTGAAAGGCTTTTCAAAGGCAATTATCCATGGAGGTGAAAAAGTATGTCATAATACTTTCATGATCAGTTAAATATTCGTGTTAGAAATTTTAGTTTTGTCAAAATTGAGGTGACACATTTTAGTGAGCGTGTTTTGATACTGACATTTCGACTAATTACACATCTTAGTCACAATTCATATTTTACCTCTTATTGTCTTTTTTTCAAACTGATACTTTGCTTTTCAACATTTCATATGACAGAAGAAAACCAAAATAAATTCTAAGTTTTAAACTTCTAAAAATTGTCAACTTTTTAACGTCTTCACATTTCACCTTGCTGCTGAACGTTTTGCTTTATTCCTTTTACCAATTTCTCCGGATATATTAAATACATTAATGAAACTTCTAACGTTCGTGGTCTTTTAATTTCATTCAGATACGAAAACACTGTACGCGGTCAGTTTTTTGGACACACACATACGGACTCGTACATGATGTATTACGATGAGGCGAGCAATTTCACGCGGCCTGTCAGCGTTGGGTACATCGGGCCAAGTGTTACGCCGTATGGCATGTTGAATCCAGGATACAGAATCTACACAGTGGATGGAATATACAACAACTCTACCTTTGTAGGTGTCTTTTACTTTCCCTTCAAGTGTTTTTGCTGAGGAAATATTTAGATTATTACACTACATTTGCGTCCAAGTGACAGGAATTCGATTGCGATATTTTGTCAAATGTTTCAAGGAGATGTTTAGAAATTAAATATAACAGATCATTAGTATTTTTTTTCGTTTGATCTAACTTTAGACTGTGCTAGACCACGAGAACTACTATGCAAATCTCACCGAAGCGAATCAGTCACACGATCCTCCAAAGTGGCATTTTGAATATTCAGCCAAGGTGAGTAACAGCAGGCTGTTAACAGTGTCCGAACAAGACATAAACATTTGTATCGTCTTTTTCAAGAAAGAATCTGATATTGTCAAATACAACTTTATTTTCAGGAGGATTATGAAATGCCAACCCTTTTCCCGGACCAATGGGACAAAATGGTTTACAGAATGCTCAGCAATGATACACTATTTGACAAGTATTACAGGTAAGGGTGATTTATCATCACACAGCACAAAGTTTTTATCCAAAAGTTCTGGAGGGGTATGAGAAGCATTTATTTTTGACCATGAACTCGGTACATCATTTGCTGACACGGTTATGGTTGCTTGTTGTCACTGTTCCAAAAACTAGCTCCACGAGGGCTGATATTAGTGTTTCGTACAAATATTATTGGATGAAATCGAAGGGCGTAAGAATTAAATTGATTCGGTGCAATTTTAGGAAAATAATATGTGGGATTTAGGAAGGGACTTTCCAGTATGTGACTCACCTTAATTCTACATTTTCTGTGTACTTTTTCAGACACTTCGCGAAGTTGAGTCCCACGGAGTCTGCATCCTGGGATAACAGTACGCGGCAGAACTTCATGTGTGATATATTGACGGGGCGCAGTAGTGATCCACACTTATGTGATAGACTGAACCCTCACGGATTCCACCGAGGAAAGTACAACGTTTGGCACAGTAGGCAAAAAAGAAGATGCTGAAATTTGTGTAGATTGTTTTGAAGGAAAACTTGTTTCGGCATTACAAATATAGATATTATTCGAAAGTGTCAAAAGAGGTTATTTCGAGTGATGTTTGGGTTTATGATATTGAAGCAAAGTCTTGGAGTCATACACTTGAAAACCAAATGTTATTGTTTTATGACAACGTGTGATGCACATTCCTCATTCATTCCGTGTTAAATACTCGATAACTTTAAAATACTTCTTCCTTGTAAAGTAATTTTTTTTTCATATGTGGCTGTACAATACACACATACCTTTTCGAGATTCGGACATAGTGATCGACCACAATTAAGGTTATTACTGTACACTGCTTCGAAAGATTTTACACCCAATATTATTCTTTTAAGTTACAGTTCAGGTGCTTCATTGTTATGGAATCGGTGACAATATGTCTCTACATACGTATTTGTTATGGTCAAGGATATTTAAATCTGTAAATTTGTGTTCTTATTCGCTTGTTCTGAGGTCCCCTGTATCTTTATTTTTTAGTCGCGCCTAGTCTAGCCGAACGACTTACCTTCTCACTATGGTGTTTGTTTGCTTGCTTGCTTGTGAACACATTGATATTCCATGCAAGAAATTAACACCAGGTGGCTCTATCCCGAGCTTTAAGAAACTTTTTCACATTGATATTTCATGCAAGAAATTAACACCAGGCGGCTCTATCCTGAGCTTTAAGATACTTTTTTAGTCTTAATGATACCTGACAGGAAGTGTTGAAGGACACTCATAAGTTTTAATGATACTTCACAGGAAGTGCTTAGACATTCTTCAGTCTTTATGATATCTGACAGGAAGTGCTTAAGTTAATGGTACTTGTGACTTAATGATACCTGAGTATCATTAAGGAGTATCACAGAGTATCAATCATGAAATCTCATGAGATTTGGCAGGAAACCAGATGTGCGAGAAATCTGTTAAGGATACTTTAGGCGTGACATAATGCTGACAAGCAATCTTGTTTCGAGTACACTATTGCGGGTTGTTAGACTGCGTATCAGAGATAGCCACTGCTTCTTATATCTGTTCATCTTGGAGCATGGAACACTCATTCTTTTTTGTACACCGACCGATTGAAAGTATTAGTTGTTGCATTCATAAATTGTTTAGCCTTTGAAGGCTCAGCCTCTGTGTCTTAATACATCTCGAGCGTTGATGATCATTACATAAGAATTATTGAGCACATGCATCGCATTTAATTTAAATATGAACGTAACGACGTGTTTGTCATTTCTTCTTTTGTAATTTGTAATGCTGTGTCCAAATGAGATGACTGTGGAGACTGTATTGAGTTTGTTCATTGCGTTACTCCATGCTGGCGTGGGTATTTCACAGATCACACAGTATATCCTCCGTTTTACTTTTTACTCTACTTTATGCATGACTGTTTGATCCTGGTTTTCACATGTGGAAACATCATTTACCTTGTTCGTTGATATTATATTGATCTACCTCTGTTTAGGAAGGAGCTCATATAAATGCATAATTCGTTTACTCTTTTACTTATTTTGCTGTCCTTCAAGATTAGTTTTACTTATTTTGCTACCCTTCAAGACCTGTCCCATTGTACATTTTCTTGGCCAATGTAATGTTTCTTCAGTAATATACTTGCGACTGTAAACCTTCAGAAATGTAGTATATGACAACAATTTTCATTATGCTGTTGTGATCTGTACATAACAATATCGTATTTAAATGTGAAGTTTTTTCGTTGTAAACAGTATGGTAACTGTGATGATGGATTTTAGTTATTTTTTGAAATGAAGAAGTGCAAGTGTAAAGCAGTAGCGGACGAAGACTTTTCCTTGAAAGGAACAAAACGCAACGAAAATGAACATATTTGAACTGAAGTTGATGCATATTAAGTAAAGCCGCCGATGGAAAGGGCAGCGCATTGAGAAAATTTCGGAGGAAATTAAAGTGAAATGTGTCTTGTTGTAAACTCAATTCAGGAAATATATTTTTCAAGGTGAAGCTTAGAAATGGACAAAAAATAAATAAATAAAGCAGAAGTAAAATAAAAGAAATTGAAACCTGAAAATTACCAGCACGTACTTGGGTTTGACATTAGATTTACCAATTACGAAGCAATATCCCGCCGACTCTTGCATTATAGCTTCAACTTGTTTTAGACCTTGTTCTTTCAAAGCAAAGGTTACTAGTGTTTTAATGGAAATAAATGTCCTTATATCATTCATTAAATTTTCCGTTGTTTTAATACACTTTAGTCTGCGTCACTGAAATCTGTCGGCTCTTTATTTACTTCTCAAATAATTTTTGGCGTCACTTGTTCATTCTTCAGGAGGAAAAAATTTCAAAACCATAAATCGGATGCAATTGCTTCTATTTTTATTTCAGTTCATGCAATTTTTTTCGAAAGACAAAACTTCCTCAACGATTGCAGACCTACACTTCAGATATTTGCTTTCCAATTTGCACTTGGTTCCGGTACACGTTTACAGCATTTTAAAAATATCCAGTGATCTTTGAACGCCAATTTAAACTTTCAATCAGATTTAGCACAAGAACCGTGTTATTAAATCTTCTACAAAACAAAACAATCCAGTCATTTCATTTATATAATACCTAACTACGTATTTTATTCCGGGTACGAAGTTCCGGTGATAAACGCCACACAAGTGACTTGCTTTTCGTGTATTCAGCTGTATCAAGTTATTCCTTTGACAATAAGAACATGCCATTTAAGCACGTCATTAAATTGGGGCCTACGTTCATGAAAACTTACAAAGCACATGAAAATTAATGTGATGTAGCAACTTAACAAACTAAGACACACATCTGTTTTTCCTCTCCTTTACAAACTCTTTCAATACTGTTGAAAATGTTCTGCAGAACAATAACCACTAAATGCACTCAGCGAGTCCGACTAAAACAAATTGAAGCCTGTACATTCCTAATCAATGACTAAAATAACATAGTTTGAAACATTTCACGTTGCATCAAGTCAACGTTTAGAAATAGTTCAAAACAATGGCCAAACAACATTTTCGCATGTCAAAATTAATTTTCCAAAAGGAAACTAAGGTTTCTCGTTAATTCTTCGAAATGATGCAATCTAGGAAACTTCAATAGTCCACAACGAATACAAGATAAAAATGTCCCAGCCTTTCAACTGATTTCATGAAAAGTTCTGACAAACATTTTTACTTTGGTGCGCACGGAAATGTTATGTACAAAACACGGTCGTCTCTGGTGTGTTTTTCACTTTGCAACACTTAAAGGTATAAATCCAAAAAAAAAGAAAACAAACAGTAACTCCATCGAGTTACAAGAAATCGTCCACCTTGTAGTAGGAGGCATACCGACCACGGCTCGCTGACCCTGTTCCTCCTCCTACCTTCGGGGTCCACCTCCTTGTGAACAGCTTGACAGACACAAGTGAAAACATTACCTTTCCTCTTCCACTTTAGTATTACATCGGCATGCAGAACTTTGACATATATATAAGGGTGCGTTTACACGTGGCGTTTTTCAGACCGTTTTTGTCAGTGGTGCCTTTGATCTTTTTACGTCATGTGTAAACAGTAACATAGGAATGCATTGAATCGATTTTTAAACGGTCCGAATAACGGGCTGAAAAACGCTACTGTAAACATAGCTTAACTTGATAAGATTCAGGTGTTGCGAACAAGATGCGAAAAGAAGACCTGGCACATATTGGTCTCCATCTGAAACACGGAATACGTTAGCGCGGTAAGATAACACGGATCTCATTATCAGAAGCTGTGAGACTCAGGATACCCACGTCAGAAGTTTGGAGTGAATTTGAGTCGCAGAGGTCGGTCTGGTGTC
>JBCAUG010269773.1:0-18089 GCA_038406175.1 Haplosyllis leylae
CGTAATGATTTCAAAAACATTACACAAAAATATCATTACTGTGGACAAAATTGATCTCACTTTTCGTGAAAAGGGTTTATTATCATTTCGAATTTAAGCAAGCCTACTGAACTGATGTGATGATGTGAAATTTGAATATGTCCAACCTTTGTCCAAAGGTCAAAGTTGAATATCTCCTCACTATGACAAATGAGTATGTAGCATCAAATAGTTTGTGCTAGTAATGGACATTTCCAGACACTTGAAAAGCTAAATAAAATTTTAGACAGTTTGTTATTTGAGTAATGTAACAAAAATATTAGGAAATACAAATTATTTTGCTGAGGGTGGATCTCTATACTAATACAAAAGATTATTAATCATCATTTTGTTGGTAAAAGTAAGAGGGCCACAAAATACTGAGTCACCATCTTAAGTTGAGCAGAGTTTCCAATTTTCTCTACAAATAATGTAAAAATGTTCTTACTTCTGTATAATATTGCAATCAACACAGAATTCATTTTATACTTTCATTATTTACTTTGCTGGCATGTATATATTCATTAGTAAGAACATTCCTAAAGTTGATAAATGATGTTATACCTATACCTATTTAAACCTTCTTAACCTCATTACATACTCTGTTGGCATGTAAATATTCATTAGTAAGAATATTCCTAAAGTTGATAAATGGTGTTAATATTCTTATAATTCAAGCCTACTTAATCACTTTTTATTTGAAAAGAATGTGCCCTTGTATGAATATTTCATTTTATGTAGTGACTGTAGAGCCTGTGTCTTGAGATCTGTCCTCAAAATGTAGATTCCAGGTTGTATTTAACTATTTTTCTTTATTTTTAGTGATGAATATCACAGAAATCTGGCAAACAACATGGAATACCAGTGAATAGTGCATTTATTTGTACAAATTACTCAAATCCTGATACTAAAGTTTGAGCTTTATTTGTATATTTATTCAAGTTGTTTGGACAGGATCACACCAACCCCATATCATCCATGAACTCATTGTTATATTATATTGGATCCAAGATGAATGCAACCAATTAAACAACAAAATTTAAAAAGTAAAATGCTTGCGGAACTATGTACTGACCACAGCCACAACCATTATATTGCAGAAACACTTAACTTTGAAACACTTAGTTTTCTGCCATGATTAACTGGTTTTAGTTAAATTAAGCTAATCCGTCTGACGCAATTACATTTTACTACACAATAGATTTCAATCAGGGAGAGCCGAGCTGTGTTGGAAATTTCCAGTTGACTTAGGAATGCCCCCAATATTCACAGATTTCTATCAGTCCACATGGCTATCAGAATATTTGTTAATATCAGAGTCATCCCCAGTGGCAAATTTCGAAAGTAGCTGCGCTGTCCCTAATATAAAATATAATTCTGTAGTGTTATATCTGAAGGAAATGTATTGGTTAATTATTTATGCTTCCAAATATTTTCTCACAGACCACCATTGTAAAACCTAAGAATTTACTGATTTCATCGCAAAAGGCAGAATTTACTGAACTCCCTGTACTGTGAAATTAGGAAAAAATTTTATATGGAGCTGAGAAACTTTTCCTACTTCCTTTTCATGAAGCATGAAAACAACTTGCACATCCTTGCGCATCCATCAACAATTTTCATTTGTTATTCAGAAATCAATTCTTCTACCAACAATAAAGGAAGAGATTATGTGTACACGGCTGGTCTGGGAAGGTTTGGAAACCTGATGTTCGAATATGCATCAACCATTGGAATAGCTAATCACACAAAAAAGCACGCTTTATTTGGGAGGCAAATGTCATATTTGCAATATGTTTTCCCTAAGGTAAAAATAATTACGCTGGAAAACCCACCTCAGACGTGGAGACGAATACAGGACAATAAAACCTGGGACTTTGATCAAAATCTCCATGAGCTTTTCAAGGGCAATGTGATAATTGAAGGACATCTGTCTAGTTTTAGATATTTTGAGAACATATCATCCTGGCTTTACAGGGATGTTCTGTCGTACATGAACAAGGCCTTATTAGTAACCGCATTGCGTTTTATTAAACAGATTAAAGATGATTACGCCGTGAAACATTCAGGGATAAAACCAAGCACGGTTTGTGTGCATGTGAGAAGAGGCGATAAGGCCACAGAAAGAGCAAAATATTGGGGATACAGGCTTCCGGAACCAAACGACATCATCCACGCCATGAACCACATGAGGCAGAAGCTCAACCACTCTGTCTTTGTTGTGTCATCAGAATCAAAACAATGGTGCTTTGAAAACCTTCCAGAAGAAAATGTTCATATTTCTAGATTTCCTTTGGATGTCCAGGAATTTGTGCTCATGTCATGCTGCGATCACATGATCATGACTGTTGGTACCTTTGGTTGGTGGGCTTCATGGTTGACTTCACAGCGAGGTGGAACCTCCTTGTACTTTAATCATCCATTCGTGACCGGAAGTGAATTGGACAGGGCATTAGACAGAAAAGATGTATTTCCTCCCAACTGGAAAGCTTATAACAGTACAGATATCATTGAAACATATAAGTAGAAAATAAATATAGACACCGGAGCCAAAAAGAAAAATCATAAAAAATCATTTGGTATTGTTACCGCCCGTATTTGGAAGGAATAGGGAAAGTAATGTTTTCAGTTGGTCTGTTTGTTCACCACCTGGGAAGGGGAAGGGTACCCCAGTCCCAGGTTTCTTTCCAAGGTCTCTGGTTCGATGTCCTTTCTGGGTGGGGTACCCCAGTCCCAGGTCGTGGGGGGTACCCCAGGACAGGGGGTACCCCAGCCAGGACAGGACTGGGGTACCCCCCCAGCCAGGACAAGAGGGTAGCCCCAGTCAGGACAGGATAGGGATACCCCCCAGCCAGGAGAGGACTTGGGTACCCCCTGTCCGGACAGGACTGGGCTACCCCCTGGCTGGGACAGGGTTACCCCTCCCCTGGGACAGGTTACGCTGCGCTCGGTACGCCTCGTACGGTTTCCCGCAGGAAGACTTTCCTGTTGAAATGAGTATGCAGACAAGAACTGAATTGAGGGTATCACGTTAGGAAAGGGCGAACATGAAAGGAAAAACCCGTTATCAGCCAGGAGGAAAACACTGACTTAATTTGCATGATGTGAAACGAAAATAAGACGCTTTTCAATTGCAATATGGTCGCTTCAACATTCAGTGCAACCTATGATTGGAGCACCAAATTTCCATATGTTCGTGTAATGTGTAATATCTTCTTGGTACGGCTTGGGATGGCTGTAATATTGGCGGATTGTACAAGACTTCAGAAAATTCTGACTTACGTTTTTAAAGCATATAACTGTGACAAATCCGCCAATATCATAGTCATTCCTCACCTCGACATTTAGAATCAAAACATAAATTGGATCTCATTATGAAAACAGCGCAATATAGTTATTGTTCCATGTGTAATAGTTTATCCATGTGTTATAGTTTATGGTAAACAACAGGATTTTTGTAAGCAGCTCAGTTTTACATCTTTTGAGTTCTGTTACATTTAATACTTAGTCTCATGTCATGCAAACATCAATTAGCATCTATTAATACAAGCTACTTTATATTAAATAATATTGAAAATAATACACAACTAATTTACCTTTAAAAATCATGTATTTGCTCTGTGTTTTTCTCATGTTTAGAGTCTGGTTTGTGTTATGTTCAAGGAACCATCACCGAGGAGGAGGTCAAGGTTTTCTCAGAGCAAATCCAGTCTGAAATCTGGGTCAATGACCAACTCGAGATTTGTACCCCGTGCGAAAGAGGTTATCCATATAACTTCTTTTGAGCCAGTAAGCGAAAGGCCGACAACAAAATATTTTCATGACCCTGGTTTGAAATTACTAAGGATAGTCGTGATTGGCACATTTTGGCGGGTAACGATTGCAGAATTATATGACATAACTTGAATCGGTTCGCAACACAATAGAATTTCCACAATTTGTATTATGAATAAAGAGGTTTGAATTACAATTGAATGAATGCCTTAACATCTGAATCTCTTATGTGTCTCTCTTATGTGTCTCTATACTAAACATGATGTTGAAAAATTTAATTGTTTCAACATAACAACACTTACGTCAAATGTCAGCCATCTCAACATTTAATTACTAGCTTTTTGGGGGTGTTTTCATGGAGTTGTGAGGGGGAAATTAGTCAAAATGATAAGTTAACGCAACAGTGGTGGTGACCTTTCAGGTCACTGTGCAACACAAATTTGGTTGCAGAGGTTTCTGTTTTGTAATTTTCTTGCTGTGGAGATTCTTCTTGCACACCCACGAGTCACTTCTGTGTAATTCTTACACATCTCTGCTACAAAAAATGGTTGAGACCTTTCAAATAGTTGTAAGTGCAAAAAGGTCACTGAACAACAAAAATATCTGCAACAAGCATCTGTCAAACAAAAATTTCAAAAGAGGTGGGGACCCTTCAGATTTTCTCTTCAGTTGGATCTCAAAAGTGCCTAATACAAATGTGTTTTTTAACAAAAGCTCAACATTTCATACCTACAGTCATAGTAGTTCTCCAGGTGTACAGAATGACCTTTCCCTAACAGTCGGACAGAATACAACAGCTCAACATATGTTCTTGTTGTCCGTGTGCACTGATGATTCAAAGCGTTTGTATTATTAGCACATGATGTTCCATTCTTTCCACAATACACATCAAAGCCACAAACAAAAGGCATTCACAGTATCTGCTGTTTCAAACATTTTCATTGCCCATTTTTTTAGGCTTATCAGGTGCACAATGAAAATTGGACAGAAGCATTTGTTAGGAATTCCTTGACAAGTATTTGCTAAAGAAATCCAATTTTGTTATGTCATAACCAGACCAATATTTTGCCACAATGCCCCCTTTCATAATACCAACAAATGTTCACCGAAAATTTGTGTTTTGTTCTGTAATATTCATCAAATTTCTTATTTTCCCAAACAGTTTCAATGTACTAGATCTACTAGTATCTGCAATGTAGAACCAAAATATCATTTCATACAAAAATTCTTACAGTGCTTTCCAAAATTTTGATCATCCCATAATTCATTACAGATATGACATCATTCTAGTATTAGCAACAAGAAAAGGAAGATGCCATTTTGAAAAAAAAATTACAAATAATTTCTTATTCCATCTCAAAACATAAACACTTTCTAAACATCGTCCCATCTGTGTTCATTGTGTAACACATAGTAACATGAATTTCATTTTTATATGGCTATAACGGATTGATTAGATCTATGTCATTTCGGCACTTCCTTTGCTGTTTGTGGAAATGCTATTTTTATTTTCATCAATTACAAATGGTCAAGCAATAAAAATGCAAATGCAAAGGACAATGCAAAGGTATATGTATGTCTTCTAGAAACCAGATTTTAGCCAAAAAGTAAATTGGTGTGAATTTCAAATCTACAACCGCAGGCACTTGGTGTGAACACCCTCATTTCTTGCCATGCAACCCAATCCTTATCGGTGTAAATATCGGGCCGAATTTTGTTGCATGTGAACAAAGCCTAACTCCACTCACTGCTGACATCATGCACACCCTCATTTGAGTTTTTCCGTTTTTGGTTTGGTAAATTTATAATTTTTTTTGAAATGTTGGGCTTCTTTTTTAACAAATACTATGAATTATGTACCTGTGTCAATATGGCAATAGATACCGGTGTAAACATTCAAAAATACCAGTACTAATTGCTACTTGTGCTGCACATTTACAAATACTGGTAGCTAATAATTTATAATTAATACCGGTTTAAAGATTTCAAAAATACCAGTATTAATTACTGCTTGTCTTGCACAGAAGAGGGAATTCTTTTACCCGAGTGTATTCATCCGGATGTATTGCAACACTGAAAGATTTGGTGCACTGGTCCAGTGGATCTACTTACACGGAGATCTAGATTTAACAAGAAAAAAAGAAAATGGACGTAGTGGAGTAGTGAGGTAAATTTGGTGGTATTTTTACATAAACCTTCAGAAACAATAATCTCAGACTTATTGCCTCAGGCGACAGCATTGAGGATTACAATTTGCATGCATGATATTCACTTTATTAATTCACTTCATTATCATCAAAACTTAAATTAAAAGATTATTTTTGTCTGACATGTTAATTAGTGATACAGGTGACGAAGTGAAAGTAGTCTCTCTTTGAGCGCATTAAAAGCTTGCAGTTCTATGAATTGACCAGGAGTTGCTGACACTTCTACATAAGGTGACTTCACCAGTGTCTTACCCTGTGAACCCTTGCTCTCTACAGTCGAGTGTTTCCTAAATCACACAAATCTGAATGTACACTGAAGCAGAAATGTGGACGAATTTTTACGTATCTTCCCTTTCGTGTTACACCACATGAAAAGGAATACATGTGGACGAATTTTTACGTATCTTCCCTATTACGTATCTAACCTATTGCTAATTGCAAAGGCGCATTTTCCGATAATTTCCAGTAATCAACAACAGCATGTTGTTCAATACCTGATACGTCCATCAAACCATCTGATACTGTCTGGTTAAGATGTTGAAATGCACAAGATGTTATTTTTTTACTTGTTTCATTGCAATAACGCTAATATCCATTCAGTTCCAAATTACGAATAGGAAGATTCATTCTGGTGAGTTGTTTCTACTGACAACTAAATAATTTGTACGTAATGGAGAAATGATTTTACGCAATCATATTTTTGTGATGCTGATTTCAGGAATGAAAGGAAAACAGAACGAGCACTCTGTGCGATCAACGTCAGTGGGAAATAGTCGAAAACAAGAAGCACTTTTCATCTTTAAAGAGAGGATGTTGGGGAGGTTTGGAAATGTTCTATTCCAATATGCCTCAACAATGGGTATAGCAAATTATACCAATAGAGTGGCCATATTTGGGAAAGAATTGATGCCATTAACAAGTGTCTTCCCCAAAATCAAACTGAATAGTCTGGGATATTCTTCAGCAGAATGGCTTCAAGTAAAGGAAACCTCGCCATGGGATTTTGATGAAAAACTGCTAAACTTAGAGAAAACTAATATCACTTTGAAAGGTTTTCTTTAAGCTTCAGATATTTTGAAAATATCTCGACTAGGTTGTACAAGGACATACTATCCCACATGAATGAGGCACTGGTATCAAAGGCTGAACATTTCGTAAGAGAGAGAAAGAAACATTATGAACTTGACAATGGGTCTGTTCCAACCACGGTCTGCGTGCATGTTAGAAGAGGGGACAAGGCCACCAAACACGCGTATGAAGCTCATGGGGTGAAAGTCCCAAGCTACAAAGATATCAGATCAGCAATGAAATCAATGGAAACAAAATACAGTCACGTTATATTTATTGTGGCCTCAGATGACAGGGAATGGTGTTTCAGATATATCTGTCTTTTAAGAGAAAATGTTCATATTTCCAATATGACGTCATATGAGGAGGATTTTGTGTTGATGTCAAGTTGTGATCACATGATCATGACTGTTGGTACCTTTGGTTGGTGGGCTTCATGGTTGACTTCACAGAGAGGTGGAACCTCCATGTATTATAAGTATCCATTCACAGCGACAAGTGTCACGAGGAAAAAATTTGACAGTGAAGACCACTTTCCACAATGGTGGAAAGCTTATTACTAATAGTATCTGAAATGTAGCGTTCATAGAAGGTCCGAACAGATAGGTGATATGTGTACAATTCACACTGTATTGCGGCTCAGCAGTGGTTCTTCATTTGGTCTTCAATGCACATGCAGGTTTACATTCATTTACTGCTTGAGCATAGAGTACAGCAGGGAGGGTCATGGCATGAATGGGATAATTAGCAGAATAGGAGTCATTGGTTGAAAGATTTTCATTTGCTGAGCAGGGTCACTTGTTGAATTGGGAGAGGGACATCAGTATTTATGAGCCAAGATAAATATTGATATGTACAACTTTTCCCAGAATGGTAAGATATCAGTCAATGCAGCTTGAATCTCCCTACAAACAGAAATGATTCTGGAAAATAGTGGGGTTTTTTTGAAAAACTAAAACAAAAATGTTCTCACAGATGACCTTTTTGTGATCTCCTCAAAATTGAATAGGGTGGGTGTAATTGGTAAATGGAAGTCATTGCTTGAATGATGGTTATTAAGCATTCGTCTTGGCCAAATGGGAACATTAGTGATTGGGGATCATTTGCTGAATGACGTTAAATGATTAATGGAATTTATTGTCTGAATGAGTACCAATGAACCCTGTTTACCAATGATCCAATTCAAATAACGACCATCACTATCTCCTGTCCTGTTGTATGAATTTACATGAACACTAAACAGTTTCGTGACAGCAAAACATTCAACACGGTCCCCCAAGTCGCATTCTGGCACATAGCTGATTTTCTCAAATCATTAGCAATTTCAAACAGTTTGCATGTAATCTTGTACATCAGTTTTTCATTTCATTCAACAATAACAACAATGGGGTTTTCTCCAAATGAATTTCGCTGAATGATTCATTAAATTCGCTGAAAGGACATTTTCTTTACTACCTCTGGCTATGTGTCTGTCACCACTGACCACACTGAGCAGATACACATCCAGAGGTAGTAACAGACATTTTATTTTTACTGCTTCACCTAAGAATATAACTAATAACAGGCGTGGGGTATTCCTGGTAACCATACCACTTTTGGACTTTGTCACAATTGATTGAATTCAGCAAAAGTCTTTCAGGGAAAACTCAAACAGATCTGTCCGGTGCCTTCGACTTCTCATTTGTTCAACCTTGCTATCCCACCTTCCCACCATCCCTCATTTCCCAGCATGAAGCAACAAAATTTATACTTGGCAGAAGACCAATATAGTCTCAGGGGGTTCAGCGTGGCAGATCGCATACAAACAAACCGAAAATGAGTGCAAATGAATGGTGTTAAACCTTATCCAAGTTTAATCAACTACATTAACTTTTAATGAACTTAATTCAAACTGATTAAAATTGAAGGTTAATTGTCTTCAACTGACCTCATTTGCAATCAATTTTTGAAATATTTTTGCCTTTCCATCAGAGGGATATCAATGGATTTAAATTGGACCTTTTCCTCCTCCTGTACAGCCCATTAGAGCCAATGGTAATCAACTTCACGTGTGATTTTTCATTGGTATGCGTTCTGCCGCGCTGATCCCTCTTGGTCTGTTGAAAAGACCATTCATACCATGAGCAAGACGGGATGATTAAAATTATTTGTAAGTAAACAATTGATATAAAAGAATAAAATTCATTACTATAAATGATCGCACTTTCGGCTGTCCAATCATTTACACGGTTACTAATTCACAATGCTAATTCACCAGGCGGCCATGTTTGCCGATAATTGCTAGTAATAAAACGGAATAATGAAAAGAGTGCAGGGGAGGCAAAAATATCGCTCAAAATTGAATTTAAGAAAGAAACAAGCTGAACTGAAGCAAAAGGAATCCAACAAAAATGCCGTCAGTGGGGATAGAACCCAGGACCTCTTGTGGTCTTTTGTGATGCCTTCCTGACTGTTGACATTTAGTTGTCGGTCTGGATCTCTAACACCTTTGTAAATTAATGATCTGATGATTCTAGAAATGATCTAAGTCCAAAAAGTGAAATGGTACATGAAACAAACTTCATTTTTAAAGATCTCCTAAGTAACACACGTCAATTTAACACAGTAAGTAAGTAAGTGTCGATCACAAGAGGTCCTGAGTACTATCTCCACTGGAGGCAATTTATTTCTTGCTGAATTTATTTTGCTTCAGTTTGTCTCATGTAAATTCAGGCTTAAAATGTGAAATTTCATCTTTTTGCGGATAAACTCGATTATAGTGGCGCAAATTAGAAGAGAAATATCAAAAGAAGCTGGGGGCCAGTATCATCCAGCAAAAACCTGGCGCTTACAAATTTAATGTTAAGTTTCTTGATCAACCCATTGGTCTTTGGTTGATAACCTGGAGAAATGCGATGATGAGCACCACTTCTTCTCCCTTGACAAATGTTGGTAAGGATATCGACCAGTCCTCGAGTACTTCTTAACTAAATCCATTTCATGCACTGTGGCCGTTTGGGAGTCATCAAGTTCACATCTTAATGGTACTCACTTCAATTGTTTCCTTCATTGTGGTTAATCTTAAAAATATTAGCCACCTGTTTGCAATTTAAGGATACCTATTTTTGTTTGTTTTAATGTAATGTTATTTTAATTCTGTAAGTTCTGTTTTTTCCTGCACACTTAAAAATGATCTCACATACACCCATGGTAAGACTTCATTCAGCGTTTCTGACTCCACGAAAAAGTCCAAATTGTCTTGACTTCCTGCAGTGTGTCCACGCACTTCAAATATACAAATAAGGTGAATGCATAGACACTTTACGATGATGTCATATATAATACATTATTTAATTTTTTGACGTACATACTTCACCTCTGACATGCTAAATCCAATTAATAATTAGATATTTAAAAAGCTTTAACATTTTAGTGATCACCTCCACAAACGATTGGTGCCCGTTGAACAGTAGGGGTCATCAACATTCTTTGTGATATTCTGCTGCAAATGTAATTGACATTTATAAACTGTAAAAAGTATTTGCATTTTTGAATTTTCAACATACATTGATTATTTTTCTACCAAAGAATAATACTATTTTAATGAAATTTTGCTCAGTTATGAAACATTGGCCTCAAACAGTTTAGGTCATCGTATAAGACTTCTGTCAAAAGTGGAATTCCTTCTTCATTCCTGCTTTGGGTGGTAATATTTTTTCCCCAAAAATCTATTTTTGGTACCATTCCTATTGTTCGACACTCTGCTTCTATTAGAAATGTATGAAATTATGGTAAATTTTATGCTATAATAATTTTCCTTTTTTTATGACTATGATTATTAATTCAAATATTCTATGGCAGGAAATGTCTCCAATACAAGAATAATTTTATCGTTGATCTTTTATCATTTATATCTTTTGGATTAATATAAGGTAACGATTAGAGTCTATTTCAAAAATTAGTTTGTTAGGTTACACGGGGCAAAAGCAAATCTGATAAAATATTGATTTCCCTTTATCTTTGTGTCACCAATATTACAATTACTTTGCTTTATTGTATAAAACTCAACCCCAGTCAGAATTGAGTGTCCACCTGGTCAGTGAGCAGATCAAGCGTTGTTTAATCTCAGGGGGTGACAGCAGTTGTTCATGGGTGTTAGTTCATGCACTGGACATATTTGTGAATGAGGAGCAGCTGGCTGTACTACTGGGTGAAGGGGTAGACTTCTAAGGAGGTGGCTTCCCACATGATGAAGAATACAAACACTCAGCTGATGTACAGTCTTTATTGTTACTCCTAAGACTGGTTAACGTAGAGCAAGGTGAATTAACAATCAAAGTCTGAAGAAGTGACACCAATAGTCCAATAGTTCCTCTGCAGGTCCAATAAATGTACATTCACAATGTCGGGGGTTGGAAAGTCCTCAATAACACAGTTCACAGACAGCTTATGTAGACACATATTTGAGGGGATCACAAATATAGCACACACAGGTTCTAAAGTGTAGTTATTCAAGTAGTCAAGTGTGGTCTAAGTCAAAGTGCAACTAAGAAACTCTGTAAACAAATACATTCATAAATACAATGACATAAATATGGACTCTAAGTTAACTTCTCACATTTACTTGTACAGACTACAGAAGACTATGGAAATGACATTTAAGTAAAAGGTTGTGCAAGAGGAGTTAACCTGGCTCTCCACCTCCTCAGGATCTAGAGGTATTGCCAGAATGTCTAAAATGCAATTTGGAAGATCCTGGGGAAGAATCAGTCCATCTCCTAACAGTTACCTGAGAAGTTCCTGCTGTTTGCTATTATGACACTGAACAGTCTGGTGGCATTTCTGGAGGTACTACTATATACCTAATACCTTGTCGCCAGAAGATCAGTGCTATCACACAAAGTAGTACCCAGGAGGGGGTGGCAATTTGGGAAAGGCCTAAAGCTATTCAGCACCTTTGGTGGTTAATGCAGGTACTGAAACAAACTAATTAGGGTTTATACTAGTCTCAACACAATTGGACCACTAGTTACTGTTGTACAGGTCTGAGGGGTGAGTAGGGATACACACTGACATGTCATGCTGTGATTGGTTGACTGGGTCACGCGATCAGCTCATTGGCTATTGTTATGAGTGCATGTGATGCAGGGACTCTGATTGGGTATTCCATAGGGGGTGAATGGAACAATGCATGATCAATGCATGGGGACAATGCAGAACCATCTGAGGAGGTGGGCGCGGACTAATTAACGCTCCTTTAGCCATCGGAAGCCAAATGCATTCTCGGTTTGCCTACATCTCCTCAGTTTCGCAACATTATATCCTCAACCTGTTACATTTGTCATACCACATAACATATTGAATTTTTTCAAAATGTTTTAAAATTGACACTATTCCTGTGCCAGCTTCTCGATTATGATTACAATCTCTAATACGACCAGGTGTTTTGTTGAAAGCATTTTGACCTAAATCAATCAATCCGACCAACATACGCATAAATGGAACTCTGTCAGACTGAAATCAATCTGACAATTGGCACAAGTTGACATTTTTAATTACTTTAATTAGAAAATAAATTAGATATTTTTAATCGGTCGCCAAACAGATTGGGAAAAATCGGTACATAAATCCTCTCAGTCTGCCAGCCTCGAGATAAACTCTCTTTAACATAAATATCTGCAAACAGATATTTTATGATTATTTAACGTGCCTGGAGGCGTGTATAATCCTTTGTTTGAGGGATAAGTTGTTTAATCACTTTCTCTCTAATAAGAGAGACATTTTTCAAAACGTACATAATAGGTTTACAAGATGTGACCACCGAGAACAGGAAAGCAGGCAAGTTAGCATGCAAATGTTTTCATTTCCAACCGTCTACTGCACCCTGAAGGAACATCAAAAAAGACACTGACAAATGCGACAGTATCAAATGATTCTGATCGGAGTTTTATGTAAGATTTTTGTTTTACATATTGAAACGTTCAAAGAAAACATTAATATTTAGCTGAAAATGATAATTTTCCTATTTTATGTTAATAAGGAGATCAGACTGATGGAAAGCTTTTTTTAACTTTTTGAAATATATGATAGTCGAAATTGTTGAAAAATTAAATTTTTGACGCTGACTAATCATCCCTTAGGAATTAAATATCTTAAAACATCTCTCCGCCATTTTCTATGGCCCATTAACATTCAGAATATATTACCACCTAATGACCACCATATAATGACCACCATATATTGCATTACAACTGACCACAGTGAAACTGGGTTGAACAATTCGAGGATACAGCTTGTATTCAGTAAGACATGACTCTGTGTTACATCAATGAACACATGGGTGTGACACCAGAAGTGTCTTAAATAACACAAATCAAAAGTCAGTGACAGACTAAACAATTTTACACCAAGGTACAGATTTGCAATAGATTTCAATGAAAACCAGTTGATGAAATTATCCGCCAAAAGATATGTGATATTTTCTAGAAAAGAAGTCAGTTTTGCCTGTGGACGGCATGGCAACAAGTCATCAGTTCATTTGAATGCAATCTTTGCTGTACATATGCCATCACCATCGATCCATATCAGAGATGAAATTAATTTGTTTGAATTTCTATATGATGGGCACGGATAGTGTGAAATACTTGCAGTGAAATAAAATCCACAGAAGGTAGTGAATTACATTTCAATCACAGAACAATGAATTGCTGATCCAGAAACTCGAGAGAACAGGAAGCACCCTGACCACTAAACAGTCAACGTCAAAACCATTCAAAGGTAAAACACATTACTGGTTTTCTTCTTCCTTGTTTAGATAGCTGCTCACTTTCTTAGGTATAGGGTAATTGTGTCACATCGATGTAATCTTACCAGACACCAGATGAACATTATGGTTATACCTAGTGGATTAAATTATGTATCATGTCGCCTTTGATGCAAAATATTTGATATTGTTATTCAAATTTTATTTTTGTCCAAAAAGCAGTCTCATTACTAGCTTCAGTGGTAATTTGCCTCATTATTGGAATCAACTCCATTGTCTCACCGATTGATGTGATTTCAGTGAACAGAGTGTTAGTGACAGGTCAGTTAATTGACCTCTCATCTGCTCATTCATCCCAAAATGATGTTGAAGAGCTTTTGCGCAGCCTTGCACCAATCTTTGAAGACATGTGAGGAATTCCCTTAATTGCTGGCAAAATACAATTCAGCTGAAAGCGTACTGTGTAGAACTTCAGAACAATACAGATCAACAAGAAGGCATTATTTAACATTCCTTATTAAATCGCTTTTTTTCACGATCAGCAAATTTGACAGATCTGAAAGAAATTGAATGGAATTTTTAAGAATTATGAAAACTTAGTATTTAGAAATGGTGTGCTAGATTGTGTGTATATCACCAAAATGTCAACACATACGATAGCAAGGAGTAGAAATCAACTTCAAGATCTGCCAGATCTGTCAGATCAGACAGAAAAAAACCTGGATTGTTGCGATATGATGACACACGTACACCTGCTCATCTCATGATCTTTACAGATATCAGAAGGGTTACATCATATTTACAATGTTGCACAATGAACTCCTTTGACACCAGAAAGACGACGTTGGCGGCGTGCCTGATTGTGCCTTTCCTGTCGCTGTCGGTTTGGTTCTGGATCTACCCAATGAAAATCACTGTAGCAGGTATATAGTAATTTCCTTCTACTTTCCAGACTTCGTTTTGCATCCAGTTCTTCCACATTCTTGTATTTTTATGCTATTTCGAAAGGACCTGCTTGGATTTACTTTATTCGTTTGGTGTTTTATTTACTGCATCTCCAGTACAGAAGCTGCTGCAGAAGTTGTAGCATGTCGATTAATACTTCCCATCTACTTTTTAATAACACAAATAATCAAAAGTGTCTGCAAAAAAATTTAATTGCCTTAGAATTGAAAATGTTTTTATTTAGAAAAATAATAACCGAAGCTTTGCTACACAAGTGATGCACATGAAATTTCTTTTCAATGAACCGTATCAAATCTTATGCCAAAGCTACAGATATACACTATTTTTTCGTATACAACCATTGTAAAAGTCCAAATGAATTTTCTGATATCCTCAAAATCACACGGAATTTCTGAACTTTACTCAGGGTGTTGATGTATCAGCTATTTTATTACATAATAATTGATTAGAAGATAGAACAGCATTTTTCAGAAAACTTATGAGTGACAATAACAAAAGGAACCAAGGAAACAAAAGGAAAATCCCAGGATTATGACATTATTATGATACCATCACTCAACAAGACAGCCTCCTATTAACATAAGGCAATACAGACCACAGTCCCTGCCCCCCCCCCCATCCCATGAGGGTTCTTCTAGATTGGTCCTTTCACTGGTTCTTCTTCTGTGGTTCTTCAAAATCACCTCAGTAATATTGAACATTTGAAATAATTCCTTTGCATTATAAGTTAAAATCTGTATATGCATACCATGCAGAATAGACTAACACTAAATATAAAACATGGAAAATGATGTAAATTCATCCCCCCTCCATTATGAACAGTAAAATCTCTATTTTGGCATTAGGAAGTCATCAAGAAACTGTGGATTATGAAGAAACTAAAACCCCAAGTTGGTTGTATATGTACACATCTGGAAAGGGACGATTTGGAAATCTATTGTTTCAGTATGTTTCCTCAATAGGAATAGCAAAGCACAACAATAGAATGCCATTGTTTGATAGCAGAATGATGGCGTTAAAGGAAGTCTTTCCTAATTTAGAAATCAATATCAGGAACAAACCAACACGACGGTGGAAACAAGTGAACGAAAAATCAACATATGACTTTGAGAACGTTTTTTTCAATTTGCCAAAGGAAAATATTATCATTGACGGTTTTCTATGCAGTTTCAAGTATTTTGAGAAATTTTGGCCTCATCTGAGTGATGCTTTATCGACATACAATGAGTCACTCACTTCGCATGCCCAGCATTTCATCAAAAATGTGACAAAGCAGTACATGGAAAAGACTGCCGGAATTGTGCCAAAAAGTGTATGTGTTCATGTGAGAATCGGTGACAAGGGAACTCGAAAGCTCCACAGAATAGGTTACAATACAGCAAAGGAAAAAGATATTCTCACTGCTATGAAGTACATGGAATCAACATATAAACATGTTGTATTCATTGTATCATCTGACACTAAACAATGGTGTGAGAAGCATCTTCGAAAACATAATGTTTATATTTCCAATCTGACGTCATATAAGGAGGATTTTGTGTTGATGTCAAGTTGTGATCACATGATCATGACTGTTGGTACCTTTGGTTGGTGGGCTTCATGGTTGACTTCACAGAGAGGTGGAACCTCCATGTACTTATATCCCCCATTTGTGATTGGAAGCCATCTGGATAAAATGTTTGACAGTCAGGATCACTCTCCAGCTGACTGGATTCAATACAACAGTACAACAGTCAAAAATCCCTGAGAAAATTTTGATCCTTTGACTGTAAATTTATTTTAATAAAAACTACAAAATAATGGCATATGTTATTTAAAAGTTGTGATGTCCGATTTATAAGCTAATAATCTTAAAATGTACCACAGTGTGTGTATATGTGTGCATGTCTGTGTATCTAGTAACTGATTCAGAAAGTGCGTATTGGGTGCCACGAAACACGAGAGGTGTAGAGCTGCCTCATGTGGCCATTTACATCTAGGATTTTGCCAAGGGGATGCAGCGAAGTTGAGTTACACGAGCGAAACAAGTCATTTGCACCTTGGGTCAGAGGCCTACTGCAGGCCCTGAAAACTTTAGGGATTGTTGTTGCTCATATATTTTACCTATATTCCAGAAGATCTTTTCCTCTCATTTCTAACATTTAGTTAAACAACAAATATTTACATTTACATCATACTTCAATCATTTTGAGATATTTTGATGCGATAACTCACAAATTTGCATTTTAAAATCTTTATGAAAAAGTTATGCCCTTTGGTTTTGCATCTTAAGAAGGTATCCTGAGTAAAGTCAGGCTATATATGTGTCACGGTTAAACGGACTCAAGGTGCGTCCCTGTAACCTTTCTGTACTTAGCCGGCCAAACCTCTCTCTTGCAAAGAGAGGGGAATCGCCAGTATAGTTACTCAGGCCGCTACGGCTCTGCCGTAGCCACCATCCTGGTCTGCACATGCGTGAGTAATTAATACTCATGCATGCACAGCTGGCGCCCAATTGGCCCCGCCCCTTCCCTTCCAAACGGTATAAATACTCGAACTCATGGAGTTCGGGGAGTTTAGTCAGGGTTCACCCCGGATTCGGACTTAGGCTCAAATCCACTGTTCTGGCAGCCCTAGCTTGTCGGTGCCTTGCCGACCCGTCCCCCACCTGAGCACCTTGACCAGCTACACTGGGATACTGGCCTCTGGCTCCGCTGGAGTCCTCTGCGTACTAAATAGTAATCCATTCAGTTTAGTTATCTTTAGCCGGGATCGGGCCTCACCGATGAGGCCATAAGCGCGATAGTTAATTATTAGTCCGGCACCCTAAGTGTGCAACAGCACGCCGGCGTACGCGATTAGATGGGACAAGGACCACCGTTCGGAGGACTGGAGCAGTGCCTGCCCTCTTAAGTCGCGGCAGAGAGTACAATAGGCCAGTGGCATTTCTACCACCGGCGCGAGAGGAAAGTAGGAACATCTTAGCTGACCACCCATCTCGGAAAAACCGTGACATGTGGCATCCCTGGGTGGGCAATGCCAATTGACACTCCGGTCGATTGTCAGTCAGAGTCTTGTCGAAAACAACTAAGTCGTACCCTAGCATACTTATTTCCTAGCCCCCGGCTATAGGGGACTGAATCTGTGGCCCAGCATGGGTCAGCGCACCGGCGGGTATTAGCCGGCTAACATTGACACCCGGGGTTCACCGGTTTGGGTTGGTGGGTCGGCCAAAAGTGCCACTCACCAGTGCCGGCGTTCGCTCCCACAGGGGACCGGACACTAAATAATAGTAATAGTAATTCTAAATTGATAGCTCACGCCAGCGCTCTCGC
>JBCAUG010269884.1:0-18088 GCA_038406175.1 Haplosyllis leylae
CCCCCCTGTTAACAGACAGACACCTGTGAAAACATAACCTCCCTCCGTACTACGTACGCGGTCGGTAATAAGGATATATCACAGAAATTTGAGATCTCGTTTCGTTTCTAATTCAAAATAGGGCTCCAGTGTAGCCAGTTTACCAAGTCACAATGGTCAATAATTCACGCTATCCGACATTCACTTGCCAAATGCACAATGTAATGGAATGTTTTGCATTTACCTTTCATAAGCAATGACAATTAAATTACAAATACTAATGAATAGGGCACCCCAGTAAAAACATTGGCTGTGCCACCATTTGCAAACAATGTAGTCAAACCAGTAAACTCCTACAAAGATACAAATCAACAGTTTGAACGTTTCTGCAGCTCATTTTAATGCGAGAAGAGACTTTGGATTTCATTAACAGTTCTGAGCAATAAGTCATATAACCTACCTGTGGTCCATCTCATATCAGTTTGTAATAAAATTAAAGAGGTAACTAAACTTGCAAAGCCATCAATAAGAGATTGATGTTTTAATAATAGTTTAAAATGAAGCCCAAAGCTATCACCATTTTTAGCAATAGTCACAAATGTTCCAAAATTAATTAATGTTCCTGAAAAAGAAAGCTACTAAACAATTAGTTTTTAATTACTTTTAAATAATTACTGTGTGCTTTTATTTTGAATTAAACAAATGACGATACCAGTATTTAATATAAAAAAATGTATCTGAGGTGTTTACCTATCATAGAAACTACCAGCTGACTTTTCGTCAGCCATTTCACCCAAGCTTCCTGTGTTGTATTCTCTTCACCAGAAAAAGTACAATTGTACCCTTGTATTGTTGTGTTCTCCATGGACCGTTGCTCACACAGTAAATACGTGCAGAAATAAATTTGAAAATTTATCTAGATTTTCAAAAGTCCGTTACCAACACGTTGTAAATTACTGCAGGAATCGGAAATCGACAGGGTCGGCGCAACGTCTTTGCCGAATAAAACCAATTCTTAGCTGTCCGACACCATCACTGTCATATATATATAGAGAATAAACTTCACACAACACAAGCAGTAAGTACGATTAATCTTCTTATGTTGTGCGTCTTCTTCTGTTTTAAGTCCCTTTTCTTGACAGGCTCCGGGAAAATTATATACTTAAGGTTGCTTTGATGTGGAAGCACTAAGTAATACAATATGCTGTATTAGTCCAATGTCAGATTTTGTTTTTCATTATCCCCTAACCAAAAAGATTTTGGCCTTGAAATCTAATATTCCATCTCGAAACAGTCAGTACGTATTTCTCCTATCCATTTCTCTTTCTGTAATTAAAAGGTCAATAAACTCACAATGTAATGACGACAGTGGTCTGTGACAGATCCTGAACAGAAAAGGTGAATAAACTTTCGTATGAAAACAGAAGGTGAATGACCTTTCGTGAATCTATTTCGTGACTCACAATCTGACTGTGAAGGAAATCTGTGAGAGGTACTGCATTGAATTTTTGTTTCAGGTCGCTTGAAATGGCTTCTTGTTCTTATTGGCTCAAGTGTTACTTTACCTAGATCAAGTTAATATCAGTGCGCACCTGAGAAATGAGTGACCAAACAAACGTCATAAATAAATTCTCAGACTTGTAACCATTCTTCTTGGTTCAATTTGAACGCATGGAAGGCATTTCGAATATGCTGCATGTATTAGTCCATTATCAAATGATAAATAATTTGTGAAGTAGAAATCGTAAAGTAAAAATGCGCACGAAGTGAATGTACCATTCATTTATGCGTTACTATTCACAGTTGATGGGAGTGTTAGAAGATCTGCCGAAAAAAAAACTAATGAATGGCAAAAATTTACCTGCTGGAGATAGCAATTTTAACAAAACTGAATGTAAATTGTCCATGAACAGTTAATGCGATAATGACTGTTCACAGTAACAGTAAAACAATGGCAAATGTTCACAAAACTGTACAGACCAGCCAGGAACAGCTTATTCTTTTAGGACTGTTCACAGTACTCTCTTGTGTACTTTTCATGAAGGTTGGCCTTGGCCACACTGAACGGACCGATTTTCTTTACAAGTCCTAGATCCTTTCCGATAATATTCAGAATGGTCACAGAGACCCACAGAGAGCCTGTATATTGTTAATATAATTCTTTCCGATATCGGAAACAAATGGCTTGGTAACCCATTCAAAATCAGAATCGGAAAAGCAGTGTGACCACCTTTGCACATTACTGTACAAGAAAGTCCTCCTGCGTGAATGCAAGAGGCATACAGCCCGCCACATAGCAAACCTATCCCGGGGGACTTATGTCCCCCCAAAAAATTAAAAAAAATTTTTTTTTTTAAAAAAAAATCGGAGGGGGTACTCACCCAGGGGGGACCCAGTCTGAGTACCCCCCAGCTGAGTACCCCCTACCTGGCTGAGTACCCCCAACTGAGAATCCCCCGTGGTGGGACTGAGTACCCCCTTCCGGCTGTGGGACTGAGCACCCCCACCCCCAGACAGATCCCCCTTCACAGACCCCCTGGCTATGTGTATGATCTGAGTACCCCCCTTCCCCTTTAACAGACACACGCCTGTGAAAACATAACCACGTACGCGGGCGGTAACAAGCCAATTTTATTGGAAAGAAAATCGGACTCGGAAACAAAATCGGTCAGTTCAGTGTGGCCAGGCCGTAATGTAGTTGTGTCTGTGTATGGCGCTGTTACCGGCACTGTATGCATATTCCAAATACATTTTTAGCCATCAGTTACTGGACAAAGAAACTCGTAAATATGAAAGTGACATTTGATATGTTACCTGTGTTGCCGGTGTGTTACAAAAGAAGTAATTGTGATTGTGGGATCAATCATCAATCACCACCAATTGATGCTATCACTCTTCTCAAAGTCACATTCATGAGTACAGTGTTTTTTCTTCAATGTCGGCATCAGAAATACCCTCGGAAAAACATTTCTGAACAGTGAACAAATTGATTCTTTATCTTGCGAAGAAAGTTAACAGAAAAGCTGTTTCATGTGAAACAATCTTCCTTTTTCATTTTAAGATCAAAAGACGGTATCATTAGACAGACATTTCAGGGATGGTTTTTGGTTGATCATCTTTCTTTTTTTCTCGAAAATTTGCAGTACTAGCAAAAAGAAACCAAATGGCTTAACAGACACTACTATTACTATTGAAACTAATACTTAAACTGGCAAGTACTATGGTCCCCGACAATTGGTAAGAAAATAAATTTGATCTGATCTCATTTCTTTTCTGTTCCACTCGTTCAGTGGATGTGGAGACTACGCAATATTCGTGTTTTCACTTCCGTTCAAACCTAGACTAATACAACTGCAGACATTCCATAATACGCTGGGTTTTTCAAAGCTTGTTACCGCTTAAATGTTTACTGTGCACCTTTCAGCAGTCCCATTATTTAGTGGATGATAGAATTTTTTAAACAAGAATGCTCAGTAGCATTGTATCGTACCGCACCGCACCAAGAGAGAGAATAAAGCGTTATTTGATAGTAGAATACAACCAACCTTCTCCTTTTTAGCACAGCACAATCAAATTTCTCTTTTCTCTTGTTCGTTGCACAATTACAAAATTTCCAGTTAAATTATTCATAGATCAAACTTGATAGAAAACAAGATTTAACCAATTTGATCAAGTTTCCAAGTACACGATTTAAATTTAAAGGCAATTCATGCATTCTTTTGTGCCTTTGCAATGCGCCTGTGTACTCTTCCCCGCTTACATTTATGAGTGCATAGCGTATGGTGTCTCTAATTCTGAATCACACTTGTCTTTCTTCTCCTTTCTCAGAAAGAAAATTCATTATGATTAAAGAAAAATCACCGGGTAAGAGAGAAAATGTGCTATTCATACATGTTAAGACTTTTTACATTAATTTTGAAAGAATTAATTTTTAAATGTAACCCAAAAGGATGGAAAATTTGCCAGAATTAATTTGTATTTCTTCTTTCACTATGTTCTAAACTAAAAAATTGTTGCAATTGTTTGCCTTTGTTGTAAATTTGTCACGATTTTCTGAAATTGTGTTGTGCTTGAAAATTGAACTGATGAAAACTCATTTTACAACGCAAAAAAGACTAGTGACACTTGTGAAAACGATGTCCACACCTTGGGACGGCCCAAATGAGTTACTCCTCATCATATTATGATAATGTGCGCAACCATGACAATATTACATGCAAAATGACGCCCATTACCTTAGTTCATAGCCAGTTTTGTCTAAACATTTAGGTCAGCAATGACTCATAGAAAATAAAAAATCAACGATGACAACAATGCCCTAAACGAATGTTTTTATTTATTTTTAGAGGTTTAAATTTTTCTCACATATAAAAGAAACCCCTTTGAAAACTTTACTGTTTTTCAACACCTCACCAGTCCAAAACCACGGCTTTGAAGAAACAGGAAGCTTCTTTACCCCTGACCCCTGAAGAAAGCAAAACATGATAATACAGTATTTCATTGTTTCATCGCAGTCTGGAATAAATGACAAATTTTGACATGATTAAACTACAGGTACCGTTGTTTTCATTTGGTTATTTTAATTGTCCAAAACACCTTGAAGGTTAGTTCATACAATTTGTCCCTTTGCAATGGGTTGCTCTTACCAAGTGTCGGGTCCCTTATTTTCCCAAAACCACGGCTTTTTGTAAACGGGAAGTTTCTTTTTCCTGTTCCCTGAAGAAAGCAAATAAAAAAAATTTTGTTACACAATATTTGATAGTTTTATCGCGGTTTGGAATAAATAACAAAAATATTCACAAAATTATTGGCAAAGTTGGCTTAAAGATTTGGAAAGTCAGTTTCTATTACATTGTCGTTGATATCAAACACTGGGAGGGAGTGAGGAGGTGTCAAGGTGTTGACAAGTACCAGTGATTTCATTTGGTTAATCTAATTGACCAAAACACCCTGAAGGGAAGTTCAGACGATATGTCCCTTTCAAATGACTTGTTCTAAACAATTGCCGGTTGTGAGAATATTATATTTGACACCAATAATAAATGCACAATGCATTTTCATGCATAATTTTATGTCAAGGAAATCCGAACTCGGGTTCCCACTTTCTTACTCTACTTTTCTTACCGACCAGGTACCCTAATCAAGTGACACTAACTCTTCCTCTTCTCCTACTCCCCCGGCAGGTCTGGTCTGCGAATGGGGGGTTGGGTGTCCTAACTAAGATACCCTATCTCCTCCCCTCCACGACTAGTATGAAAAGAATGGGAGAGGGTGGGGGTGGGGTGGGGAGGGCGTGGTCGATATTGTCTCGTGATGTTAATGTGAGGCTGTCTTGTTTTAGATCTAAGTTTCCTTGACTTTTCTTATCTCACCCATAATTCCCTGACTTTCTCCTAAAATTTTTAAATTCTCTAACTTTTCTTTGACTGCAAAACGTTCTCTTACTTTTCCAAGTTTTTCAGCGCTAGTGGGAAGCTTGGAAACATATTATTTCTTTTTCACTGTACTGAAGGATGGCGGTTGTTATCCTATGACAGCGGCGGCTCAATACTAAAATCCCATAGATTTTTACTGGATATTTATGACTTTCCCTAAAAATTTTTTTTTAATTGACACTGGGGAATAATTATACATGACATCCCCAGTGGGGCGATATCATAAATAAATATTCCCCTGCATCATGAATGAATTAAAAATTAATGTTCTATCATGCGATGCGTGTCCATGGCAATGTCACTAAACCAATACAAAGAAGTTTTACAAAAGCAGTTTGGAACCGAACTTAGATGCTGTGTACATGGATTTAAAATGGTTAAGATTTCTTTTGATGTCAGATGAGGACTTGGAAATTAAGACTAAGAAATGTGAAAATGAGAACACATTTACAGCAGAGAAGAAAGCGGATAAAGCTTTCACTAAGTTTCTGGTGGCCATGGGTGTTGATGAAAATGAGACAGATTATTGGAACTACAGCGAGCCAACACTTGATGAATATTTAGCTAAATTTTGGTTTGGCATCCGTAAAGATGGTAAAGAGGAAGAAGAAGGCAACAAAAATGTTCCTGAAATGAAGCAGAGGTTGTACAAGGCCAATTCCTTACACAACTTTAGATACAGCCTGAACCGTGTACTGAAGAGCAAAGGTCACCTTTATGACATAACAAACAAAAACACAGCATCTTTCCAGAAAAGCCAGAAAGCATTCAATGATGCAATCAAGGAACTAAAAGCAGAAGGCAAAGGTGATGTCAAATCATACCCAGAAATAGAAGAAAGAGGTAAACTTGTACTTACATAAACTCAGTGCACTTTCCACCTAGATCTAGGTAGCCGATGTAATGTCTGATACCTGTCATCCGATGGATTTTTGTACCTTCTCAGTTTGAGCTTAAAACTGAACCAAATTGAAAAATCTTGGTGACATACTAAGGCTCATCATATTTCATGACCATTCATGTAAAAAAAACCATTTCAAAGTGTTCTAATTTTGAGAAATACGATGTAATTTAAACTTGTTTTTGTCTTCTTCTTCAAAGATGAGGTCATGTGACCACAACCCTGCAATCTGATTGGCTCACAGCCTTTCATGTCTTTTGTTTACATTATCCAATATAAATATCAAAAACCAATATTTATTAAACTTTTCATGTTTTAGACCAAGTTAAGATGTACAATCATCCTTACATGGACCCAGATGGCTCTCCAAGATCCCTTCAACGTAAAGTTCAATTTGATATAAGGTTTTACTTTGTGAGGCATGGAGCAGAGAATATGGAGAAAATGAAATGAAATACATTCAAATTGGAATTTAACAGTGAAACAGAAACCTGGTATGTGATAAAAGACATAGACGAACTCACTAAAAATCACAAAGATGTGGATGAAATGATCTCTGGATTTATGCCTGAAAATAAAGATGACAGATTGTGTCCAGTGGGGTCATTCAGCAAATATCTTAAGCACCTGAATCCAGAGAATGTTTACTTATGGGAGACACCATTGGATAAAATTAACACAGAAAAACATCAGATTTGGTACAGTCACCAGCATTTGGGCAAGAACACACTCGGAGCCTTCATGCCAACTGTTAGTACAGAGTGCAAGTTGTCCAAAATATACACAAATCATTCTATTAGGATCACTGGAGCTACAGATCTTATGAGAATGAATTTCTCTTACTCAGAAATTATGAGCATAACTGGCCACAAAAGCGTGCAGAGTTTGACCAGATATCAAAAAAACAGAAGACAAACAAAAGATCAGTATGGGCAATGTAATGCATCAATCCTTAACAAGAAATGAAGATGACATTATTATCCTGGGTAGAAAAGCCATTCCATTTCAAGTACCACAACCAGCTGCTATGAGATTCCTCTTCATAGCGTCACACACACCATCACTTCAGAGCAAAATGCATTGGCTCAAATCACATCCCTGATGGTTGTCCACCAAAAGGAAAATTATACACATAATGCACTGAACAAAAAGTTCCCGACTTTGATTTAATGACATTTCTGGATAAAAAAGAAAAGCACAATAATGACAACAGTGCAGATGACAAACACTGCTGTCACTTGGTGAACAATGTCCCCAAATCCCTGCTTCAGAACTGTACCATTGGAAATGTTACATTTAAAGTGAAGTGAAACAAACATTAATTTATTCATAATTTGTGTCAAAGTAATAGACTGTGAAAGTTAAGTTTATATTTTGAAGTTTCGAAGGAACAGAACTCAAAGAGAAAATCTTTTATGACGACTTTTATGATTTCACTTAAAACTACATAATTAATGGAATATTTACTCAAAACTTATTTATTCATATAGTATTTAAATGAAATTGTTACATTTCATTCATGTTTTAAGGATTTCTTACGTATATCATCAAAATAATTTTTTTGGAAATTTATCCAAAAGCGCGTGTCTCTTCGTTCAAACATTCAACAAAAGCAAGATGGAGGAAACTGAAAGTCATAGGATAAAAACATCATTGTCACTCATCTTCGGGCTTCAGGGAATATTTTTTCTGACATTCCTCTTGGGTCAATAAATTTGATATTCCCCTCCAACTCAGACAATAACTGATAATATTCATACCTTTTGTTATGAGTGAGTTTTATGAATTGAGAGCATTTGTGTTTTTCCTATTGTGGTTTTGAAAGTAGGTGAATTTATCTAATTAGTTGAATTACGCCAATGCTTCAAAGATAGTGGAATTTATTATCTGTGAATAGTAATTGCCCACACATAATGTATTCAGTTATCCATGGATAGTGTAAATTTATTTTAACGCATTTTAACTATCCATGTATAGTAAACTGATCCATGGATAGTGCAAATAAAGATTTCAGCTATCCATGAATAGTGAATTCCAGTATCTATGTGCAATTAGATGAATTAGTGTAATTCACCTAATTCAGCAAGATCAAAAACCAAAATAGGAAAAACATGAATGGCAAGTTTTTGGTGGGCCATTTATATTCACCTTTGTGGTTGGGTTTGTCTTTTTTCCCAAAATTTTTGAAATGTGGTGGGGAACTATGATTACCATTTGCTATTTTGTGAATGTAGATGGGGTGATGATTCTACTTATGAGGCCATTAGGACACCTGAAACGTACATGCTATAACTGAACTTATTTGAACTTTTTCCACTCAGGGGTGGTAGGGACACAAAAACTTAGTTCTGAGTGCCTTTGCATCGTTCACATTCTTTCATGTCAGAAAAGGTAGAGACACCTTCACTGCATGGCCCCCAAAAGGTGTAAGCTGTCACACACACACACACTTGAGGTTGACATTCCCATGTGATCCAACCAAACAGAAAGCCAATGACGACGATCATCACAGCCAATAATAATCCAGGCCGTTTCAATACTCAAGGCCTTTCACAGTACAGTGCAGTATGCCTAAATGTTACATGAACTTTAATGCCAAAACAGTTTGGATGCTGTAAGCCTAAATACTGATGTAACAGGTTGAGGTTATGACATTGTGAAACTGAGGAGAGGTAATGAGCCGCACGTGTATTTGGCTTCCTTCTGCCAAAAGAGTGTCAATCCGTTCCCCAGCTACCTCCTCAGCCTTTCCTGTGTAATCCCCATGCATGTATCACATGTGAATCACATGCACCCTATTCACCCCCTCAAGCAACGTCCAATCAATGTAATGATGGCACATGCACAGTCCCAGGTAACCAATCAGAAAATTGCATGATAAGTACAACCAATCACCATTTGACATGTAAGGCTGTATTCCTACTCACCCCATCACATACCTACAGCATCAACTCTTGGTTCAATCGAGATGGAAGTAGTAGCAAATTGAGTTAGTGTGTTTCAGTACCTAGCTTAACCTCAAAAGGCACTAAATAGCTCCAGCCCTTTGTCAAGTTGCCACCCCCTCATTGGAACTACTTTGTGTAGGTGTACTAATATTCTGGTGGTTAGGTATTGAGTATATAAGGGAGGCATACCCTATGAAAGTAGGACCTCCAGAATTAACCACCAGACTGTTCAGTGTCATATAGCAACAGCAGGAACTTCTCAGGTATCCTTGAGGAGATGAGACAACTCCCCACCCAGGATCCTCCAAATTGCATGATTTGGGCTGTTTGAGCTGCTTTAGACACTTTGGCAATGTTCTGGATCCTGAGGAGGTGAGGGAGCTGCACCTACTCCTCATGCACAACCTGTTACTTAAATGCATTTCTAAAGACTTTGTAGTGATTGTACATGTAATTCTGAGGAGATCAATTGGATTCCTAAATTGTAATTCCTGTACTTATAAATGTCTTTGTTTTGCAGAGTTTCTTAGCTGTGTCACTCTCCTGTGTCACTACTTGTGTCAGTCATACCATTTGTGTCAACTGTGTCATCTTAATGTGTGTTAGTTGTTTGTAAGTTGTGTTTGGCAACAGACTTTAATCAACCCCTCAAGAACTCCTCAAACTGAGACAATGGCTGATTCTCTCATTCTGTGTTATTTGGACATTCTACAAGCCTGTCTGTACATCAATGTTACCCCTTCAGACTCTGAATGTTGATCTGTGCCTCTAATGTCAAACCAGTCTCAGGAGCAACAATAAAGACTGTGTCTAATCTGAGTTTTTGTATGCTTCATCACATGGAAAGCCGCCCCCTCAGAAGTCCAACCCTTCACCCAGTAGTACAGTCAGCAGCTCATACTTCACAAATAAGTCCAGTGTGCGAACTAACACCCATGACCAACTGCTGTCACCCTCTGAGATTAAACAACTCTTGCTCTCCTCACTGACCAGGGGAACACTCAATTCTGACTGGGGTTGAGTTTTACTACACAAACCAAGCAAGTGTAATATTGGTGACATGAGGTTTGGACTGCCTGTGTTTTCCAGAAATGTTTTTTTGATGTAATTTTAACTCTTTGGGATGCCAAACACACTAATCAACACTTTCATACCTTTGGACACTTAAATGGCTCTAGCTCCTTTAATATTAATCATAGAGACCTCTAATAGCCACTGTTCAGCTTGTAACTAAATTCTACACACTTTTCATTAAAGAATTTTGGGCTGCATATAAAATTGGCGGGTTGCCAACTCGGTGAAAGAGTGTCAAAGACACTCTTTCCCCCAGAGGGGTAGACAAATGGGTATTTGAAAGAGAATACTGCCTTTTCTTTTCCACCCAGCTGCCCTCTACTGTGTGCACTGGTAACACATTACAAGTGGTTATTACCTGGGAGACTCAGGTATTTGTGATTTGGTAACTAACTGAGTAGCTGGCATACAAAGATGCCCGGAAGTCACTCAGTAACCCATTTTTCTCACTGTTGATTTGTATCCTACTTGGCTTTATTTTTCGTTTCAAGCATAACCATTGATTTCACACTATTTTTCAGTTTACTCAGTTCCTCAAGGATGTAAAAGTTGGCAACTTACAAACCATGATCACAGACTTTGTGAGGAAGATGAGAAACAACCAGGGTTTTGAAGTCACGTGGTATCTTGACATGGCAGTAGAGGGCGTGCCGGAAGAAGCACATGCGCAGATTGTTACAAACAAGAAACTAGTAGAAACTTTTGCATACAATTTTCATGTCCATTGAATTTCATTGGAAAATGTTGATCTAAAAATTTAGTAACCATGACCTCCTGAGGTAAAAGCGTCATAAGTTGTTTTAAACACAGGGACCACTAAAAATTGTGTGTCCAGGTATTTTCTCCATTGGTTTATGATAAAATAATTAAATGGCCTGAACAACGGACATGAAGTCAGCCTTACAGCGTGAAAAGTCTCGTACATGATTTTTTTAGAAAATATCTGGTGAATAATGGAAATCGTTTTTTTTTTTTGGTTTCCTGGTGACGAGAGTGTTTTTGTGAATAACAGTATTTCAAATATGTTACTTAAAATGGTTCTTCATAAGTTTCTGTCATTTATCCATGCTTTTTTCGTGGTTACAATGTTTGTCGATCAGCTGACAAACACGCACGATATTCTGACAGCATTTGAAAGTAGTTAACAAGGCTCCTGAAAAAATAGCTCAAGGAAGCCACGGCTGCCGAAGCTTTCACTCCTGTGGATTTCATGTTTATTACCGCCCGCCATCCAAAGGATGGGGGAAGGTAATAGTTTCTCTCCTGTTTGTCAGTCCACGGGGGAGGGGGGGTACTCAGGTCCGGTCCCGGGGGGTGGTACTCAGGTCCGGTCCCAGGGGGGTACTCAGGTCTGGTCCCAGGGGGGTACTCAGGTCCGGTCCCAGGGGTTACTCAGTCCTGGGGGGGTACTCGGTCTGGGGGGAGGGTACTCAGTCCTGGGGGGGTACTCAGTCCCAGGGGGGTACTCGGTCCCAGGGGGGACTCGGTCCCCACAGGGTACTCAGTCCCAGGGGGGTACTCAGTCCTGGGGGGGTACTCAGCCTGAGCCCCCCGAAAATTTTTTCAAAATTTTTTTTTGAAATTTTTTTTTGGGGACATGATTCCCCGGGGATAGGTCGGCTACACAGCGGGCGGTATGCCTGTTGCGTTCACGCAGGAGGACTTTCTTCTTGTTTAAAATGTCTAGTAGATTCATTTGCACTTTGCCTTTGAATGTGCAAATAATTGACACGTACATGATGATTGCGAATTGTTACTGGTTGATCGCTACCGAATTACAAGTCGCTAAGTAATTAGCTAAAAGTGGTTTCGTGTGGTTACCATGCGGGTGGGTCTTAATTTCAGTGGGGTCTGTGTGTCTGTCTGTCGCTTGTCTATGTGTTGTGTCTGTTCAGCTTCCAACGTTTGACCACTTAATCCGGAACTCTATCTGTTTACCCAGGTTAATTTTTAATATCAAAGTCATTGTGAAAAGATCAAAGTCATGTGAGTAAAGTATCTTTTTTACCTAACACGTGTATACGTGTGTTCCATCGAAGCTCAAGGTCAAGGTTACTCAATGTGAAGGCCATGTCAAGGTCATGCTATGGTACTAGTCGTACGCTGATTGTACACATTGGATGGAAATTATTTCTTATTTTCTGGATTAATTTGTTGAATTAAATTTTTTGGACTTCAAGAAAATTCTTGTTTTTCATTCTCGACTTCTGTGCAGATACAAATGTGTAAATTTACAGCAACTCCCAGCTACATGTTATCAGTTGAATTTTTCTGTAATTCATTTTCTGCCGAATCCTGAGACAACATGTAGTTGCCAGACTGAATCACCATCTTTATAAAGTCACGCTCTATTGATTCTAGAAATGACCAAAGTCCAAAATGTGAAGTGGTCCACGAAACAAAGCTCACTTCATAAATCTCCTGCCCAAGGCATACCCACCTAGCACAGTCAGTAGAGCGTCAAAGTAAAGATAATGAGGTCTTGGGTTCAATTCCCATCAGGAGAATTTATTTTATTTTGCTCTTCTCAATGCTGGCCGGATTCTGCCAGGATTTGCCAGAAATGTTTGGGTTCTGTTGCAATTTTGTTCTCGCCAAATAAAAAAATAAGCATCTAATGAAATGTGAAACTAGACAGTCTCTGTCCATAGTCCTCCTGTGCAAGAGGGATCCCTTACCTGACCTTATTCGGTGGTGGGAGTCCCATACTCAACCGCCTCCTAGATCTACCTGATCCTTGCCCATCCCCTCCTTCCTTGCATGTCCTGGTGCACAGATGTCACCTCCCCTGCACAAAACAAATTATGAACCCAATCTGTAATTTCGAGTCTTTAATGATTCATTCTGAAATATCCAAAAAGAAACCTTCTACATCATTTTAATTGTATTAGAGATTTTGAAATACCAAATACCAATTTGCGGCATATTCGGGACATTTGTGATGTCAAGACTGACAACTCTTTAAAACACGATGAAGTTCTCCCAATTAGCTGTCATTGTTTCAATCCCTGCTCAATATTCTAAAGCGTATTTTTCAGTGTTGCATAGATGATCGATCATAAGGCAATGGTGGATCTAAGGAGGCACTAGGGACGCGGGGCTCATATGGGTCCAAATTCTTTCATTTTCATGCAGTTTTCAAGAACATTTTGACAAAAAAATAGGTTGGCGCCCCCACCATGGAGGTTGGTCAACCACCCCCTCCCCACATCCCCCCTCCCCACCGTCTGCGAAATCCTGGATCCGCCATTCTAAGAGAACCATTTGAAACTTGGTCCTTCCCATTTAAAACTCTACCAAGGAGAAATGAGGGAATTTCAACCACAATCAAATTTTTAAAGCGTAAAAAGCATCTTGAATTTCCAATGGCATGGTTAAACATTTAAGTAAAGGCCTAAGTTCGTGGAAAAAGTTTGTGACATCATTCTTCTAAGAATGTAGTGCGTGGTACAACTCAAGCACTGCAAACATCAGTAAAATTATTCGACAGGAGCAAGACACAACTTAAATAAAGTGGCACGGAGAATCAAATTGAAAAATAACGGAATTTTATGTGATAGTTAAATAACTAGTGATAATGTTTTATTAACATGTAATTTCACGAGCCGTTAGGCGAGTGAAATTATTGATAATAAAACTTTTTATCACATGTTATTTAACTGATTTAAAAAATTTGTCAGGGAATTTTGGTCATTTTTAGTCAATTTTCAATAGAATGAGTGTGATGTATGTAGGTTTGGAATGCCAAAGTGAGCGACTTGATTGTGTATTGAGCTATTAGGGGTGGTGTACTGCAGTGCGGTACTGAGTAGAAGTTGATGACTATAATTTTTCTGAATTGTTGTGTGGATTTTTATTGTTGCGTGAGTGTTGGTATGCAAATTTTCATTGTTGTTATGTTTCATTTGGTGGGATTTCAACAGTGTAGTGTAGGAAGTCATTGGGTTAGGTTGCTTATTTCTTTTGCTGTTGGAGAAATATTTTTCTGGATTATTCTTAGCATGGAGTTGTATTCACTTGAAGATGAAGATTGCAGTGATTTGTTTATCATGCAAAAGTCTAGTTTGGATAGAAATTATAATGTTGAGACAGGTTTCAACAATGGTGAAGTTGGTGTAGTGGGTGAAGTAAAGGCAACAGAAACACAGTATTCGGATATATCTGACGCAGAGGATTTTGAAATTCCATGTTCTCAAGTCGGAAATCAGATTACTAGGTATGTGGACTAGAATAAATATTGTTTTTATTGTATGAAATTACATATGTATCGGAATGGGTTGGTGTAGCTAAATTTTTTTTTTAAAGTAGTGCGATGCCATCAGAGAGTGACAATGGATCTAAGAAGAATCTTGACAACCATGGTGTCTCTAGAATTTTTGGGTCAGTATTTTATTCTTAGTGAAGTTTTCTCTTTTAGTGTGGAGATATAAGATATGTGACATATCTAAAGAATGGCATGATGGTCTAGATAATTTTTCTAATTTGCATTGTAGACTGAATTCAAAGAGACCTATTGGATTGAAGTCCAGACTGGCAACATCAAAAGCTGTGAGTACACGTAAATTTAACTTCACATCTGAGGCAAGAAAAGACGAGTTGAAGCAAATAAAGTTGAAAAAGAAATCGGAAGCAAAAGTAAATTGGGCTGTAACAGCATACAATGACTGGAGAGCAGAAAGATTGAGAACATTTCAGTATGATCCTGTCATATACTTCGCAGATCTGAATGATCTTGAAAATTTACAGAAAGATAATCTACAACATTCACTGTGTAGATTTATTTCCGAAGTTACAAAGAAGAGAGGAACAGGGCAGTACCCTGGGTCCACTCTTCATCAGATGATAGTTGCGATTCAGAGGTATCTATTTGTTAACAAAATAAGGTGGAAACTGATAGAAAGTGAAGACTTTGATGAGATGTGAACTGTATTAGATAATGTGATGCAAGAGCGTACCGCCGCCAACATAAGTGTGATAAAGAAACAGGCTGGTATAATTACATATGACGATGAAAATAAACTTTGGGAGAAAGGCATACTTGGTGAAAGTGACCCTGATCAATTGCAAAATACTGTTTTATTCTTACTTGGCATTAATTGTTACCTTCGAGCTATAGAGGAACATTACTACTTAAGAAGGGAAATGCCTAATGAAAGGTCACAGTTGAGGTTTGTACTGAATCCTAAAGGAGTAAGATGTCTAGTTTATCAAGAGGACTGTATTACTAAAACACACGATGGGGGTCTAAAAGACATGGGGATGGAACGCAAGGTTGTATGGGTCTACCCAAATCAAGCAAATCCATCACGCTGTCCTGTAAGGCTTATTGACAAATATTTATCATTGTGCCCTCAGTATGAAAAGAAATCCAACTTTTACCTGCAATCACTTCAAAAACCCACGCCTAAACAGTGGTACTGTGGACAAGTTGTAGGTCAGAATAGCATAGCTAAGGTTGTAAAGACATTGATGAGTAATGCAGGAATACCTGGATTTTTCACAAATCATTCAGCTAGGCGAACAGGAGGTACTCGTCTATTCAGAGCAGGTGTACAAAGAAAGTTAGTGAAGGAAGCCACTGGGCATTCCTCAGATGCAGTAGACAGGTATCAGATTACCAGTGACGAGCAAAGGGAAATGATGTCTAATATTTTAGCCAACAATCATACAAACACTGTAAGTGAGGGTGATGTTGTCAAAAGAAAGAGAGATAGTGAAATTTGTGAGGCAGAGCCACCAGCCAAAGTTTCAGTATCCCAGGGAAGTTGTAAATGTAAGGGGTTCACATCCAATGTAGACGCAAGTAACATTGGTAACATTGTGTCAGAAATTATAGCTAAGAGTAAGGGAAGTGGTAAGAGTGTCATGAAAAGTCAAATAGAGATTCAAACAGAATAATTGAAGACCGATAAAATAGTGTATATTATGTAATATGTTATGAAATTGTCAAATTAGATGTCACTTTCTATGTTAAAGTAAATAAAATGTACGTTAAAGATACTAAAATTGCCTTTCCTTATTAGTAGACTCAATATTTGACATCACCTTCCGATGCTCTTTCATTTGATATGTCACTTGCCATTTAGTTGAAAAAAGTCGGTAAGTTCATTACAAACTTACCTTGAAACTTACCTATTGTGCTCATTTCACTCTCAATTGCATTTAGAAACAATAGGCAAAACAGTGAAATTATCACGCAGTAATTGCTTCTACTATGAATAGGGAAATCCACCAAAATTTTTTAATCGACAGAAGAATTCAACCACAATGGGACTTTACTTAAGCAAAACATGACATAATGCACTAGAATTAATAGCAGTTCGTCTCTCCAATAATCTTTGCAGACAGTTCAATTATTTTCACAAAGAAAGAACTGAAAAGCTCTGTCCTTTTTATGCCAAGACTGGCAAGAGGCATTTTCCAATCATTTCTAGCAACGAAGAAGAGATTTTAGACTGTCATGCTCTAATGTAAATTTTGCTCTATACCACCAACCACTCTCTTTAGTGAATTCCGTAAAAATTTGAGTCTGACAATGAAAATACTGCTCATCCAAGAAAACAGACATGAATCCAAGTCAGTGATAAACTGACACCAACTTAGCCGACAATAATGTCAAGCCTGAACACAAAACCACCATGGTTTTATGATGCTATTGTGGAAAAGGGCACAGGTACAGCTTTGGAAATTATTGATCGACAGAAGCTCTCATCACAGACCATTATCTGTTGTTAAGCAGAAGAAATATTTTTTTCTCATATATGAATCAGAGAAACTGTGGGAGATTCTAGAGGCTTCTTTCCAGTGTCAATTCACACACAAAACCTCAGCACAGACATGCGACGATTTGAAAAAAAATATTTGAGTACATAGTTCAATTCATTTCGTTGTAAGAGGCACTGAATTGGTTTAATGCATTCTAATGAAATGACGATACGTCTCGTGAGATGGTTATTTGAGATGACCTGCAAAAGATTTACTTCCCGAATTACTAAATGTTGAAAACATAACCATCGCTGTCCAATCAGAGTTCTTGTGGCCTGGCCATTGATTAGTAACAAAGTTAAAGATTATTTGGACCCTGGAAAGCCCTGGACATAGACCCTAGACAAAGACCCTGGATTTAAGTGTGGAGATATAATGTGTTCACTAAAGCAGAAAGTTTGCCAGGTGCCTGGGATGATCCATCGCCTTGTGATGGAAAATGTGGAGTTGGATTCCTTGCAGCAGGTCGGGAAAAATTGCCTTCTTTCCATCCAATAATTTTGGAGTTCAATTGTTCCATAATCCCTCTTTTTAATGCGTATTTAGATACTTGGCGATAATATTGGTTACAACTTATTGGTCAGCTTGACCGTCACCAATGTTATCCTAAAGGTCAACTCAGGGGTTTCTCTGCTTCCGCCTCCCCTGACTCAGATCAACGTGTCATTTGCTTTTCAAAACCATATTCATTGGAAGAAATTTGGGAATTAGGCACCGACTAATCAGGGGTCTGCCGCAGTAACAACCCTATTCACTAAATCTGCAAAGGTGCGAAACAGGGGATTAAATTTCCTGTTTGCATGAGGTTTCGGTGTCCTAATTCAAAAGAAATCTCCTTATGCAAGTAGCAAATCCGTGGGGGCCTGATCCCAATTATGGACAGTTTTTTTTTCAAAATTTGTTTTAAGGTTGCTGTACCCACTTGTGACGTGTTGTGACGTAAAACTCTTGTCAAAACACAGAGTTACACTTCATTGACCACCAGC
>JBCAUG010269995.1:0-18086 GCA_038406175.1 Haplosyllis leylae
AGCAAGCAAGCATACATACAGACGCCGTAGTGACCAGATAAGTCGCTCCGCTCTCGGAGAGGCGGCGCGACTAAAAACGATTTTAGTGGAGTGCACAAACTTTTCCAGCCTGTCGTAACGTTAAAAAATTACTCAGACTTTTTCGAGGCATAGAAATATCTCCCTTCAAAGTACGCTTTCTAATGAATCAATCAAGGAATTGAACTTCTTCAAAAAATATCCATCACCAGATCTGATAATTTGCCCCACCCGGAACTGCCGTGATTTTCCACCAGATAAAAATAGAAGTATTGTGGCAATAAATATGAAGATGATAACAAAACATAAAAGCCGGGAATGGGAATTGTTGCATTACATCTCACCTCGATACTTTAATATTGTAGATGAATCGATCGACCACCAAAACCATATCAGGTACACCCGGCCATTTGCTCACAGACATAAAAATGCCATTCACTACTGCGTTTCACAAGTTGCGGTGCAAACGGCCTTTATTGCATTGATTCTGCATTAAAATAAAAGAAGACATACGTGGATACTCCTCACATTATCACAGTGTGGCAGAATTATTGTGCTCTTCGAGGCGGAATTTCTCGAGTTTTTTATTTGATTAACTTCCCCGATTCATGTGAGATGCGGTCTTTTACGAGTTGTTACTTGTCGCTTATTCTACAGCTTATTGGAACAGACAAAATAAAATCAAGCAATTAATCGTCATTATATCTTATTAACAGAATGTTTACGCACAAAACACACTGAAAAGCTTAACTGCAACTCAAGTAGCATTTTCAACTTTCCTATGTATAATTACTATTGAGATTTCCTAGAATGCCAATACAAATATCAGATAAACGTGTCTAATACTACTGGTTGAGTACACTTGGTTCCGCTCACTATGATTTCTTTTCATGTGGAGAAGTTCGATTGTAGTAGCCGAGGCTTAAATTTTGAATTCATCCTCGCACAAAATTGATCAACACTAGATTCAATGCCTAGAAGGAAAAAGAGGTACGATTTTGCACAATATGTGTTTTAAAAAAAGTATAAAATGTAGTACATGAAATGAAGACAAAGAAGTTAATCAAGAATGGGATTCGTATCAACTGGCATCGTACTAAGCGGTACCCAGTGAGTACATGTGAAACAAAACAGCATAAATGAACCCACGAGATTCGTAGCTCACTTCATTTATGTACACTGATCATGTTGTGGCAATACACGTGTGGTTTCCATGTCTAACTTCACAAAACACTGTTTAAATACCTAACTGTATCTTCAAATACAATAAATATCTCCCTTTTCTACAGTAAAATATGTTGGTTGCTCTTGCACGAGTACTTTTACAGCTTCTTTAAAATATGCTCCAATTCTGTGGCTTTGTAATCAGTTGCATAATGACGACAATGATCTAAAATTCCTTTTTCGTGTGATACTGTCAATGCTGTATGATCCTCAACAAACACACCACTGCACAGCAGGTACAGTTATGATTTCTTTACTTCGAGTAAAGTTCTCATGTCAGCTAGCGCACGCCCTATCTCTTTCCCAAATTTTTTCGATGACTGCGAAGGAAATAAAAATATGTGTCAATTGAGAACCAAAGCCTTACTTTGTGCAAGAATAATTAGCTTTCAGGTACTCTTTAAATTCCCAGAATGTCAAAATATTATCAAAAATGGTATCAAATGTTGGTCTACTATGTCTACATTAAAATCACATGAAATTGACTCTTCCATTTAAAAACAAACTAAGAATTTCAACATTTTGATTTGGCATATCCACGTGAATCCTCAGGTAGTGAAAACTCCGAATTTGCATTTCCCACATTGTTACTTTTAACTTCGCACGATAGGTTACCGATACACATGAAAATTTGTTCCTTACCGTAGATGGACATGATACTTTTGAGGAGATATGGAAAAAGATTACATCTTCCCCAGCAATAATGTACGATACACCATATCCATCATCAGCAACCTAACAAAATGGTAAAATATACATTTTAACTTTATGCCATAGCGTCATGAACAGAGAACATGGTACAACACAAAAAAACCACAAAGATTCTTACTGGTCCAAATCCACCTCCGGCTGAGATCATATCAGGATGTTTCGCCAGATCCAGTTTGTCTGTCTGCTGATGAGGTGTCTGCATTCATAATCAAAAAATATTAACGAATTGAAAAAAATACAATTTGACGTGAAATAAGTGGTGAAGGAGGCAAAGGATGTGTACCTGGCTGGTAGATAGCCTCCATGGTTCGCTGAGTACTTCCTTGAGGAAAGGTGAGTCAACGTTGAGGTATTTGGAAACGACATATAGACAGAAAAGATGTCTGTCAATTCCCTGGCCGGACATGGCGTAACGGTAACCATCTTGGTGTACTGTACAAGCATGCTTGAACAGGGCTATTCCCTCTTCATCCTAAAATATAACAAACAAAACAAGTGAGCCATCACGCATTTAGAGTAACAAATAAACAGTTTCCTGCACCTAAAAAGGGTAACCTTCAAATATAAAGGCTTATTCACACGTAACGACACAGACACAGACAACGATATTTGGACCGATAAAGTTCAGCATTGTGCCAATGGATCGGACCGAAATTCGGGCTAAATGGGTTCAAGACCCATTCTGCCCATCAAAGTCACTGTCATCATTGACACAATGATAAACTTTATCGGTCTGAATATCGGTGTCAGTGTCTGTGTCGTTATGTGTGAATAAGGCTAAGGCTTAATAATGAAAATAATGGATCTGAATGCAGCATGGCACCGATTTTAGGTGAGCACGCAATGGATTTACCCAAAAGAGGTTCCACATTGCTGTAAGTAAACAAAAGTAAATTTGCATTTTGCACAGTGTGAATTAAAAAGGTTTGCTAACGTTAGTACAGTGCCACCTATTGGTAAACCTACCGTTTTGGATTTGTCTTCCATTGCTCTGCAGAATGCTGCCGATTCAATGGTACAAGACCGCACCGTCTCAGTGCGACCTTCACGGTACAGACGAGTCATCGACGCCTCGTATGTCAAGCAGAAACGACCAGCATCCTGATCAAAAGAAACACAATAGTTTTAGTTCTGGAAAGAACTCAATCCATGAGCTTGTCCCTTAATGCAGACTTCCAAGAGCCTCGAGTTTGATTCAGCGATCACCATAAAGTAGACCATAAAATTTATATCTTACCAATATCATTTATATTACTGCACAGATTTATATATATATACCCGAAAGTAGGCGAGCTGGAGTGCCATTTGTATGTACGCATCAGGCGACACTTTGCACTTCTTCATGAAGCCCTTCCCGTACGCGTCATGCATCATCAGGTGGAGGTCGACGTCGTTTGCAAGAGACTGCGCAACACCCAAACTTTGTGCAATTATATCTCGACACTGAAATTTAATATGTGCGATATTTTTTCTGCAACAATGATCTGAAGGGAAAATCTGGTAAATAGTGCGAATATACAGAGCATGGAATACAGAAGGTATATTACTACCTCTTGAGGAATGTCCCACTGCAATCTGATTGGGTTTGGAGGCTGAAATTCGGCTTCACCACGTGTATGACCATCCTCTCTGTATCTGAAGTATGGTTTTCTTTCATAGTTAAAATAAGTAAGCTTTTGTCTTACAAATATTTGACAAATTAGTCAGTTACGCTTTTACGAGATTTTGCTGAATCAAAATATGCCTTTAAAAGCCAGCTAAAACACAAACACTTTCTAAAGTAAAATGTATGAATAATTTAATATATATATAATTAAATACTGATGGTCAGAAGTTACACAAGTTTTAAAAATTTGCAAAATTAAAATGTCTCACGTTCGATTCCGATTGCCGATTCAGCACTCCCTTTAATTATGCCACATTTTGTTACAATTGAAATTGTAAAATTTAGCGCTTAAATTAATGGTCGTTTTAAAATTAAACATAACATTTTCAGAAATACGTCGCTTGACATCACTTCGCAATACATATAATATGAAGTACATCTCTAATTGGAGCCACAATTTAAGCAATGCACTTGTTGAATAGAAAAGTTGAATGCAGATAGATATTACCCAAACATGGCAGTGTCAGCTAAGGTATGTTCCCATAAATGTCCTAAAATTGGTGCGTCAGCCCTGTACACGTACACGCACACACCCACCCAAACATATGCACAACGGCGTGAGGGGGAGGATAACGAGGCGTTGTGGAGGGTATCAGATACAAGGGTTGCATTTGTACATTTGACGGGTTTAAGGAATTACAAAGGTAGTTGATTACCGGGCGGCCAATAGCCGGTTAGTACAGTTTGTACAGAATTTGTAAGTTCACACAGACATAGAACACACACGAGAAAAAAAAGAGAAAATAGCCATTATTTGTTATGCAGCAGCAAAAGCCTGACTTTCTTGTTGTTTAATATACTAAGCACCTTACAACCTGCTGACAGCAGCGATGGCACAACAAAGAATACGAAGGAAACTGAATGAAATAAAAGAAAACGAGAAGAAAATAAAAGTTAACGGATTTAAATCAAAATTAACAGGAAAGGGCTGAAAGTCTGAAAGATACAGAGAAATAAGTTAATTTGTGTATTGTCAGTCTGGATGCTTAATGCAGTCTGCCATATCCACGAAGAAAATATATACCTGCAGCTCGGAAGCTTCTGACGCGAAACAAAGTAGCAAGAATAATGTTCCACAGCTCAATACGAAACACGCATGGTTTGCAATACTCATGCCTGTGAAAGGTTTTAAGCTATCCACGATTCTTAATGTAATGGCCAAGATAAACATATCCAATCTAATGCACAGAAACAAACTCTGTGTGTCATTTTAATGTGAGTCCGATATCCGATTCTTTTCATCCACTACTGCTTGGAAAGTATGAGACATCAAATAATTCCTCACACAAGAGGGACGCATACACGCGTGGATCCCAGACAGGGGTTTAAGAGCCACCATTCAAAATATTATTAGGTCCTTCAGGACTTGAGCTCATTTGGCAATAATTTAAGATGTAGTTATTTATGACTGGTCTACAAGGCGTCATTTAACTAAAATTAAGGGAATAAGTCGCAGGTCGTTTAAACTTTGGAAACAGGACACATCTAAAACTAGTTTCCTTTTAACCAATCCTCATACTGACCAAAATCAAGTTCATCAGTCAGATATACAAGTTTAAAGATTGTAGTCTGTATTTATCACTCAAAAAAAATATCCCAAAGGAAAAGATAAACACAGCAGTCAAATAAAAGCTATCGATCACAATCGGGCAACTTAAGACCTGATACTATTTTTATGCCACCGCAATGCGGTGCTAAATTGCATGTCCGTACCTTGGTATGTACTTAAAACAATTGCGCACGGGGGATAATATTAACAACTACTACATACTTGGAAAAACACAGACAGGGCATGACTACACAGGCTTCATGGCCTTATCTCAAATCTGTTCTTAGTAATGACATTGCAATAGTGGTTCGAGATCTTCGTAGCAGTGGACTCTCAAGTATTTCGCTGTGGTACACTTCATCTTAAACTTTGCTTGACACCAGAAGCTGTGCACGTGAGATATACAATGAACAATGAGAATATTGTGTGTTACCCAGTGGCCCATATGTCCTCATATATGGTGTGTTCCCACAAGTGTGCAAGGATGGGGGCATCTGCCCTGAAAAACGCAATATTCAGTGTTAGCAGCAACGTCACAACATTCACGGTCTTCTTCTGATTTCCTTATAAGCTACTAGTTGAAATAGTATCTTCTTCAAATTGCGAACAGATATTTCCTTGCACAAAATTCTGGGGTGAGGGGTGGGGGTTAGATGTTGACTGAGAAGGGTAAAAATGGAAAGTAAGCCTAATCATAATCTTAAGCAGGATCAGTACTTCTTGCGCATAAAAGCATGTGAAATGAAAACAAAAGTCACGAGAAACTAAAACGTTGCCACACCAGCCAATCAATATGGCGGCAATATTATGAATCACTATCTACTGTGGTGGCGAGAGCATTGAATTGTAATCAATATGACGACACCATAATTTTGGGTGTTTTATTTTCTTCATCGAGACAACTGAATTAGAAGAAAGCACTGTAGTGCTTCCAATGTTCAGGTTCATGGGTTGCAGCTTCTACATGTATTCAAAAACTTCTCATTAAAAACTACTGATAATACTAGTAAAAGTAATAAAGTAATAAGTAGAGAATCTGCCACAGAGTTAATTTTTTAAAATATTCAAGTTTCTTAAAACAAGAGTTTACTGCCATTACAGGTTTTTACTTTTTACCGCATAATTATAATATTTTTGGACGTTACTGATGACGAAAAAATAACAGTTATCAATTTGTACGTACCACGAATGTTCCCCATTAAATCCAATCTAAAAAAATGAATCACAAAATACATTCATCAGGTTCATACTCGATTTCTACATTACTAAGGAATCCCATAAATCTAACTAATATATCGGCGATAAAAATTGACTATGAAAATAGTTATTGCGACGTTGAAGAAAAGGGCCCACTTTCTTACCCTTCCATTGGCACAAACGACGAGGGTGAAAGACTTGTCATACCAGCGGTCGTAGCATTTACCGTGAAGCATGGAACGTCCAAATAGATCCAATCGAGATGGATCCCTCTAAAAATATTCAATAAAGTATTACTTAAATTGAGTTTACGCCAGGTGATGATGTAATAAATAAGAACACTTCCGAACTTCTTGACAGTAGAACTAAGCTGATTTTAGAAATTTCGTCCAAAATTATAATACAGAAAAACATTTTGCGTCCCATACCTTTGCACTCACCATAAGTGATTCTCACTTACACATGTCATGCACACGAGGATGTATTTACAAACAAAAGTACATGTACGAAATAAATCTTAATAAAATGATCATGAGAGGAGTGTACATTCTAATTTCTGTTCTTCGTGAGCACATCTTTACTTTGAGAAGCAGATAATGAAAGTAGAATGAGGGGAGTAAAATTAATTGATATTTAATATCACAAGAGACAAAATGTATACGCGGCAGGTATACGAAAGAAGTGGTCCTACATGCAAGTAGCTTGTCTACAATGCTGCTTTATATTGCAGTTATACTTACACTGGAGTTACAATTCTGGTTTGGCAAAACGGAAAGAAGATTAAGAGTTATGGGTTGTAAATTGCGCGGAGGACTTCCAAATAACTTTGAAATCGGTGTCTAATCAATTTGATCTTATTCACGTATATTGTTTGTGCATGACACAGATCAAACTGTATTTTGATGCACTCCACGCATTTACCACGTTGAAAAGTGCATACAGCTTTCGCGTTTTAGTTCTTGAAAGACTTGACGGTTAGGTTCTTCATTCAAAAACGTAAAACTAACGGTTACCTCGTCAAAGTTCTGCGGATCTTCGTCCAACACAAGAACGAACGCTGCCTGCAATTACACAACAAAGACGGTAACAAATGCACAACAGTATAATGTTTCACTCTTAAAAGAGATTAAATGAACGTTGTACAAATTGTTTTCTTGATACCTTCTCGATGGAGTCAAGACTGGTTCTGTTGACCCCTTTTCGAAAGAATTGTTGTCGAGCACGAGCCCAAGGGATGCGGTCTCCAGCGGTCAGTGCGGCCAACTCCTTCTCTCCTTCTGCCGGGGCCGAAGTGTCGTCAACAATCTTTTGCAGCATGCTGTCAAATAACAGTACATATTCAAAAGAATGCTGATGAGAATCTGTTTAGCATTGTCTTTACCGACCACTTACGTAGTACAAGTGAAGGCACTGTTTTCACAGGTGACTGCTGGGGAGGGGGGGGGGCAGGTAATACATGGTCTGGAGGGTCAGGTGGTCCATGGCCTGGGGTGTCAGGTGGTCAAAGGCCCAGGGTGGACTTCTCCCCTCCCATAAGGCTGGTGGAATATGTACGGGGGGGGGGGGGGGGGCCGTGGTGGGTATTACCTCGTAATTATAATGTGAGGCTGTCTTATTTTGGAAGTTTTTAAACTTTGCGACAACACACGCAAAATTTGGTTTCTATCTGCACAGAAAAATACATTGAACGGACAAAAGAGATGTCAAACTTACATTTCTATTTGAGGAGGTGTCAGTAGTTTACCCTTGTAGTGAATGTAGACCTTAAAATAGCGTCCTTTATGGTACACGGCTATGTACGTACTGTCTTTGTAGTGGACAATTTTGTCTGAAGCAAGGAACTTTTTATGTTTACACAATGGCCTGAGATTTCATTGATAACATTACAACGTTTTACTATGACATGAACTTCACCGAGGCATATATTCTAAAACTAAATAACAGAATTTTACCTGTCTCCTCCCCAGGTATACGTGTGGTGTTGAAAACTCGTTCGTACTGCCAAGAACACAATGGAACTGTTTTGTTCAGTAAGATCTGGAAGAGGAAAACAAATTCCTAAAAATCTATTAACTGCAAAGAAATTTAATGTTAATCAACCCCAAAATCGATAAAAACGAATTGGTAAAAAAAAAAACCGCGCATTTAAAGAAAGAAATCTGAAACATGGCCAATAACGAAAAACCCAAAACAATCTAATACTCTACCTAAAGGTAGATGAAGTGAAAATAAATCAACGCCCGATATTTAATTTCAGCTCAAAAGCGCCCAAACTACAGGTTACTAAGCGTTATATAGTGCATGCATAAAGCCCGTTTTTTTACGAGTTTTGAATAGAGGTTAAATTTCTAACTTTTGGTTTTTAGACAATTCATGAGTTGCTATTTACTATAAATGTGTATTGTTAAAAACAAAAAATATCAACTCAACCATGTGAAATGTTGGTATTCAACTACATGTAAACAAAAAATAAAATACTGTTCTTTTCTCTGCTGTTCTACATCACTAAAGTTTTGATCCACTGAAAACCCAATTTTTGATCCACAGAAAACCTATTTCTTGTCAGAGAAGAACACAGATATTTTCGATTCCACATAGCCCTTATAACCGTTTCTTCTTAACCATGTCAAACGTCTATGGAATTTAAAGCGTTACCAACTGTTTTGAGTAAATAAAAGACAAAAATACACTGATTCGTTATTATAGCACAAGAAATTTGAAGAAAAGAAACTGGATTTAAGACAAAATCAAATTCAATGCCATTTAAAAATTATATCGCCTAAAGTAATGGCTAAAAAGGCCTGTACAAAATAAATACAAAATACAAAACAAATTTACATAATATGTACATATTATCTGCGAAAAGTTAAATGCTAAAATTATAATTACGAAACACAAAACATTATTGACAAATATTATATCATTGCTATAGAAATGACTATCAACTATCACGTTCAAGCTTCAAAATATCTCTACTACGCTTAGCCAAACAACCCCAGGCTTTAACGAAGCCGGGCAATTTCTAGGTCATAAGTTGACAACTTACTGGTTTAAGTTCCTCGCGATCAATCTGCCTCCTGAACTGCAACATAGCGTACACACTGTTCGCTGCACGAGCTACTTGAACCGTTGTTGGGTGGTGTCGCACAGCATCCTGTTTAAAATATAAGCAATAGTTTTCTTATTGAAGTTCTGTGCGTTCACTCTTACCACGGGAAAAACAAGAATGCTTATCAGCATTGTGTCGCACCGCATAAATTAGCTTGTACTTGATATTATTTTTGCCTGCATGGGATTTGGCTAACAGATGCTGCAGTTAATTCTATGAAGTGGTCAAAAAATTTGAACTCAAAACTTTAAACTACACTCTTGACTAAAGTTTTGGAAAAAATTCTCAAAAACAAATTTTGGTTCCAACTTTTGATGCTTAGTCCAAATATGAAATATTTATTTTTAACCATGTGTCTATCTAGCTTATTTGTGGAGTTATGGCCATTTGAAAATTGCAAACTGTATAGGAATGTACTAAAAATTCACTTTTCAAATGGTCGGAACTCCCTGGAAAATGCATGTATCAGCTTGAGATTTGGCTAACAGATGCTCCAGTTAATTCTGTGAAATGGTCAAAAAAGTTCAACTCAAACTTTAAACTACACTCTCAACTCAAATTTCTGAAAAAATTCTCACAAACAAATTTTGGTTCCAACTTTTGATGCCAAGTCCAAATCTGAAAGAATTTTTCATTTTGAACCATATGTCAAACTACATGTCTATCTAGCATATTTCATGAGTTATGGCCATTTTAAAATTGTAAAATATACAGAAATATACTGAAAATCCAGTGTTAAAATGGCTGTAACTTCCTAGAAAATGTAGACATAAGCTTAAAATTTGGCTAACAGATGCTTCAGCTGAATCTCTGAAAATGATGAGATGCCAAGATGAAGAGATGATGAGTGAGATGACCAGATGAAAACATTTTTTTTTGGTCCGAACATATGTCAAGCCAAATGTTCTCAAGTGCTAGTTAACTAGCATCCATCCATCTATCCCTACAAACACCATAGTGACCAGATAAGTCGCTCCGCTCGGAGAGGCGGCGCGACTAAAAACACCAAGAGACAATGACGATGGTAGACACTGGTGATTGTAGATAATCGGCTCCGAAAAAAAGATAACTTACCACACCGTAGAAATTGCTGTTGACCATGATCGGTGATCTACCTCTAAGATAAACATATTCCTCCCACCAATCAGTTACCTGTATAGTACATAAATGATGGAAGATTCGTCAATAATCTGTACTTTTATTAAGGTCAAGTTAACAACATACAAAATGATTAAAGGTGGCCTCACATTCTGTATTTCAAGAGATAAATACCATATATGTTCTCAAGTTTCAAAACTGCTACGTTTCTTCATATTTATTTCAAGGGAAACAAAATTCCGTGCATTCTATATCATAACATACACTAAGTGCACTGAAAGAATGCATGTAGATGTATTGCTGTAATAGATCATAGCTGGCTAGAATACAACTCACATAATTTGTTGCCCACCAAGATTTGGCTATCAGATATCTCTGCAGTCGTGGACCTATTCCACTTTGGAAATCTTCAACAAGTTTCTGCATGCGTTTGTACTTTTCGTCATCCATCAGGGGTCGTACAGACTTCAGATACTGTGATCACATCAACAAAAGTTTTATGTACAGAGACAAAAAAAATACGCCCGACAAGTTTACTAATAGAATGACGGAAATGTCATTTTTATTTCACATTGTGTACTTAGTGTTGTTGCAAAATAATTTAAAGTTCTCAATGATGATACACATTTATCAAGATGAAATGACTTACCCTGCTCATGGTATCTTTCAAAGCTGGAACAGGCAGTTTAGGCATTGCTCCTTGGTAACTGTACAGCAATGGTTTGCGCCCTGAAAGAATCTTCACTGCAACCTGTAAAACATTAGTTTGCATGAAGCTTCTCACAACATTTTCTCCAACTACATCTGCATTTCAACTTTATTTTTTTATTCTTTGAAAAATTCATCCACTTACAAGCCATATTTTAGTTCTCAGAGACATCTTGCCTCTTGGCTCAAACATCCATGTTGTGTAGGTCAGCAGAGCCTTGAGCAAGTATCTTAGCGATAAAATGAACGACAGAAATGCAACTGACGCAAAAATGGCTGTACTCAAGACCTCCCTGCTCCCTTCAAATGTACGCACTCTGAAAAGCAATTTGAAATCAGTTAAATTGTTTAAAATGTAATAATGTACTACAAAATTAACATGTAAAAATCATGAGTCTCAGTTAAAATTTGTATCATCATGTTAAGAGAATTTTACTTACAAAGGCATACCACCAATTTTGTCTATGAATCCACGTGACGGATCTATATCAAAACCCACGCGCAATATAAGACAGACGAGAATGGTACAAAGCCATGTTCCTGGAGCAGCTGGGTAGATAAAGTTTCTGTACCCATTCTGTAAAATCAACAATTCAAACATAAATTACAATGATCAGCCACGTTGTTGATATCTGAATCCAGTTTTATCAGTTGTAAACATTACATTTGAGAGCATGCAATTTTAAATTCTATGTCCAGACGTTGTAAACGCCACAATCCAGTTAAATTTCATAACAATATATCCAGTGAGAATGTTTTGCCTTAAATCGTCCGAGCCGCTTTTTCCAAGATCTGACACCACTTCTCCACACAGCTTTCAGGGCTTCATGGTTAACATCTAATCCTACACCTTCGTGGGTCACAGTGAATTGAAACGCTACAGCATTATGACTCTCCGCCATGTCACTTCACCACTTCTGAAGAATGGAACAAAACTTGTGCTTCAACCGTATTCCGGCAATGTCAGTTGTCAACTAAATTACACAAAATATTATCTCGCAAAAGGTTAACAAATACATACTAAAACCGAAAAAGAGAACTTTGTCATTTTATGACACATAATTTTTATTCATTATATGACTGTTGATGTGGCACTTCGACACAAGTACAAAATGAGACCGATTAAAATAGGAAAGTTCAGAATGTCAACCCACATCTTCCTCTTGAGACTCAATTTTGTATCGGAAGTGTTCTTCTCGATACAAGTTCAACTAAGTATGTATACCTTGTTGTTTGGACCTTGGATATCCACAGTTTTTTGCAATACATTCCTCAATAACAATATTAGTTACTTCATTTAACATAAAATGACCTGTGGATCTTTAATTGGAATACTTGGATCTTTTCTTCTGAAGGACAACAGGTTGTTTTTCAGCTTATGTTTACATGTGCACTATGAATGTCAGGCCCATATTACATGATTACCAAATAATAACATCTATTCTAATTCCATTGGCAAATATTAAGCCGTAAGAGAACATTTAAAAAAAAATTTCGGAGGACATTTTGGGACCACTGATAGTCCTGTTTTGGACTTCTGGTGACCTATGCCTGGGATTTAAAAGCCGCGGTGGATCCCTCACTTGCATGCTTTGTCACTGGCATTCCTCAGATTCACTTCTAAGGTGATACCTGCTGACCTCTTGGCAGCCAGCATGGCAGCCAAGCCTTTACAATGTAGATCACATATCCATGCGCCTTGGTGCGGGTTCCAACACGACTGAGTGTGCCGCAGCACAACGCTCTTAAGCATTCGGGAGAGGGAGGGGTACCCCTGTCCTGGCCAGGAGGAGGGGAGAGGGGGAGAGGAGAGGAGACTGGAGGGGCACCCCTGTTCTGAGGTGGAGGGATGGGTACCCTGTCCTGCCTGGGGTATCCCCCCGCCCTCCTTGGGCAGACAGACACCTATGAAAACATAACCTTCCCCTGTCCTTCGGATGCGGGCGGTAAAAATACTAATGTGCACTAATACGACTTGAAGTCGTAATTGCCATTTATACTTTCAAGGTCCAGAAGTTGGTGGGGTACCAAATATACAAGCCATTTAGGAAAGAATCATTCTGTTGCTAACCGTTTGTGAAAACTCATTCTTAAGGAAGGCTTTAAGCTTTTTTACCACATTTAATTTTCTGAATCTACTGTTTTCTCGCTCTATTTTTTTCAAATCACGAGTGCGTTTCTAATACTGAGCAGTCACGATTTGCCGGTGTACCAGATAAAAATACAGAGATTCTCACGTATTACAACAGTTTACTCACGCATTATAACAGTTTATTTTGACTTCAATGATTTTGTACCGAAGTTCTAAATTGAGTCGAATTTTATCTACTTAAATTTTAAAACAAGTGGTCATCAATCAAAGGGAATATCGGACGTTGTTAAATAATATTATCGGTCACTTGTTATCTTTCATCAGGAAATTGTTTAAAGGCCAGGTCGTCAAGGTGCCCCCCCCCCAAGAGTACAATCAATAGATATGTTCCAGATACGGAAATCTTCCTATGTGGTGTCCGTATTCAAAGTAAAAAACTCCCTGAACGAATTTCACATTAATCTCGCAATCTAGTTATGAATAAATGTATTCTCATCCAATATTAGGAGTCCTTTTGGCTGTAATAAAGGTTCAATTGAATCCAGCCTTTTCCCATAGATGTAAATACAGGCATGAAAAATCCGACAAAAAAAAAGACAGCTGACTGTATTTACATCTCTCAGTGTATTTCAGACTGAGGGATCCCAACAAATTAAGTTAGCAAACGTCTTAATGCCTTGTTTTGATGAAATCCCTATAGAGAACCTATCTTTGGCGTCTCAAAAATTATATCCTGGACTTTTTCAGCCTGAGAACAATAAAACTAAATTTGGTAAATAAAACTACAGTGATGTCATTGTGAGACACATGTTCTTTTGTGTGCACTAATTACAAAAATACGATGGCGTACACCGGACTTTTTATGGGTTAATTACCAGCTGAAAAATAAGATAAAGACAACAGACCTGTTTATCAAAAATATCAGTAACTCGCACATTTACCTGGTGTGCGAGATAGATGATGAAACACGGAAAACTGCTGATCTTAGTCAGCGCTCAACAAAAATCTTCAAAACACTCAGATCATTATCATTGATATAATCCGAAAAATGTTCAAATTTTGCATCGGTAATATTTTGAAGAGATGTTTATGAATTGGTATTAGTTACAAAATCAGCACATTGTACCTTGTGAGAATCTTTTTGAACGTTTTTCCAGGAACAATACTTCATCTCAGAACCGAAGTGAACCTGACATTATTTTGTCAATCACCTTTATCAGATCAAAATTTGTTCAGTCCAAAGTTCATCCAAACTGTCCACAAAACGTCAATAGACCTGATATACAACCAATGAGACTTTATAATCAAACACTTAAAGATATAGATCTACAAATTCTAAAGGTCACTTTCCTTTAAGTTCCGTAACTATCAAATAAGAACAAAATAATTTAATGTTGCACTTCAGCACTTGCATCAAATTGTAATACAGGTTTCCTTCTAACCCTGAATAAACATTAATTTCCTACCGGGAATACTCCCAAGAAATCTTTCAAGCAAAATTCAGCAAACACCATCGCGACAAATTTATTGCAAAACTTGAGTTTATTAGAGTTGGCAATCAGTCTTATTTAAAAGCACTTTTCTTATTTGTAAGTGGGTACCAACCTAAAGCATTTTGCCAACTACGTAAATTTGGCACCTGTCAGCATTTGACACGAAAGTTACAAAGTTCCAAGATCCTAAACGAAGTGAAGTACTGGAGAATTTCACTGAATCGAACTGTACTCCAAGTTCCCACTTTTACCGACTCACAAAATTCCTTGATTCCCCCCCCCCCCCAAATCCAAGTACATTTTACAAGAGTATTTTGAATATCTTTGTGAGGAAACACTTTTGTACAAACTATTTATTAAAATTGGTATTAAGCTGCTATAGCCTTAAAAATAAACTTTTTAAACAATTATAAAAATGTATCCCAAAAGATCAGTTTTTAAAAATACAGAACAATCAGAAAGAATTGAAATAGGAGCTCCTAGGCTTTTGTTTTTTCCCCAAAGGCCTATTGTATCCATTCATATCTTATTCCACCACCCAGGAGTGGCCTACTTACTGCTATGGAGATACTAAAGATGACTGATGGAGATTCCCCCCTTAGGGACCTCCCAATTCAGGTCAATCTGAAATGCTAAATTTAGCTCATTCAAGACGTTCAAGAGTTTAGCAGTTCATAAAGCCCCTTTTCCTATTTCAGTGGATGCATAGGGTGCTCCAATTCCAATCCCCAGACAGAAGATGCACATCAAGCACCTGAGGCCTAGCATGAAGTGACTTAGAAATATTTTTCCAGGCTTCATGTAATTTTTCCAGGATTTCTTCTTAAATTTTACAAAATTCCACAATTTTTTAGGTTTTCCAGGTGTTATCATTTTTCCAGGATGAGTGGGAACCTGTCTTTGCATACAGGAAAAATGTACATTAAATGCTAGAAAGTTTGCTCTGATCCAAGTTGTGTCATATTTTTATATCCTGTAGGTTAGGAAAATGTAATAACAAAGTTAGCAATCACTTGTTGTCATATTTGCATGCCATTTGGGATGTCATTTAAGTCTTCTACTGCAGAAGAACTGTAATCATAATATTTGGAACAAGACATTATGAGGCAATACCAAGCATGGACCCCCATCCTTATTATGCTATACCAGACTGGGCAGGAGGGGGGAGGGTATGGCCACCAGGTCAGGCTATCCCCCTCCCTCCCCCATTACCAGACCTATCCGGGGGGGGGGGGGTCAGGGGGAGGTACAGTCACCAAGTTAGCGTACCACCTCTCCTGGAAAGGTTGACCTGGACAGGGCATCCCTTCTCCCGGACAGGATGGGTACCCTCACTTCCCCCTGGGCAAGACTTCGGACAGGACCTAGGCAGGGTGTAACCCCCCCTCCCTTCCCCCACCCGTGAACAGAATTATATGCGCGAGTGATAAAATTATATTCCCTCGTACTACGTACGTCCTCGGTAAAAACTGATTTGGAGCTTGGTGGGATTTAGCCCAAGGCGAGTCGAGGTTAAGATGAAAAACGTAACGAATACCAGAGAAGTTCAACTCTCCAAGTAGTAGATGCCTGTGGGAACAGCGCGAATTTTAATTGTTACACAGTACACCATGGGGGGAGACAAAAACAAACGAAAGCTGCTTATTTTGCTCTCGATTTGTTTGTGTCTGACAGTTGCTGACGCATAGGAAGTCATTCCGATGGCGATTTCATCAAATCCCTGGAAAATTACCCGAGAATGACCCTTAACTTATTAGATCTAGATGCAAGTTTTCACAGATGCTGCAGGGTCAACATGTTCAATGACAAAAATATGCGCAGCATCCATATCAAATACAGATCTTTTAAATGTTGAATACATAATTTCTATAGCTTAATTCAAAATATTATATATAAATATTAAGAATATTACCACTAGGTTACTGCTTTCTGGAAATTAACAATGATTTTCTGGTTATTTCAGAGAATTGTTTTTCTTCCCACTACCTGATGTTGCCTGATTTACCGGCTAGAAGAGGTGTGTTCACGGTCATTTCGGTCTTGAAGAATTTCGTCCATGCCTTCAGGACACAGTACACCAGATATTTCAAAATATAATATCCAAAAAATTAAATTAATTATCTAAAAAAATTCAAAATAGTAGATGTTCGAAATTAGACCCAATGAAGTATAATGACTTGAAATTTTAATTAGCGCGTCTGTGTTTGATGATTAAAGTTTGTGACATTGATGAAGCTTAATTATCCCTGAGTGCATCCAAACTTACCGATCAGAGACAATGGGGTCATTGCAATGCCACTTTTATAGCATGCCATGACATGCTACAGTACTTGCACTTTGTGCATTAGTTTGTATATATGTTGTAAATATATATTTGTAAAATGTTGCAAGTTCATCTTTCATCTTTCAAGTACAGAGAAATAAACTACACACACATAAATGATGCCTTCAAGTGGCTCTTGCTCCTTCACAGTAGAACTTGGACACTTTACCACATTGGTGCCTTATAATCACTGTGAAATGAGCCTTTCATGAACATTCACTGATTAACCAGTGTGGCCTGCAAAGGACAAGCAGCACTGACCAACCACCAATCAATGGCCTCACCCCTGTGAGCAGCATTTGCACTGCACAGAACACCACCATGACAAACAATGGCCTTTCCCCAGGAAAGCATTGTGGACCAGTGCCAACCGAAAGGCCTTCCACAGACAAGCAGAATTGGCATTGTGAAAAGCATCACTGACCAAGGCCAATTGAAATGACAGACAGAATTCGCTAACATTGACCAGCACGCTCCACGGATAAGAGAGAAACAGTGTGGAGCACCTGTGGCATTCCATGGGAAAAGCAGTGCTCAAGCACAGAAAAGCAGATTGGCAACTGCCAACCAGCACTACCAAAGGCCTTTCTTCCTAAGTTGCCACCATGAGCTGTTGGATTTCCGTGGACAAGTGCTATCTGTGGAGCCCTCATAGACCAGCGTGACATCGCTCCAGGGACCTTCAGCAAACCAGCGCCAATCGCAGGGGAACTTCTTGTACATGCAAAGGCAACCACCCAGAGAGCCAAGTGGCCTTCCACGGTAAAAAATAGCCCTGTGACGGGCTGAGGTGGTGTAAGTTAAAAAGATGTAAAATTGTCAAAAAGATGTCAAATTGTCAAAAAGATGTCAATTGCCAAATAATCAAACACCTGGACTATGGAGGAGGTTCACAAAA
>JBCAUG010270106.1:0-18084 GCA_038406175.1 Haplosyllis leylae
GAGTACCCCCCCCCCCCCAGCTGGGACCAAACCTGAGTACCCCCCCCCCCCCACCCTCCTGTGAACTGACAAACTGGACTCAAACTATTACCTTCCCCCATCCTTCGGATGGCGGGCGGTAATAATGTGGAGACTGCAAAAAAGGTACATTGGTATTCAAGATAAGTGATGGACGCCTACAATTTTGTAGCATGTGGGCCAAGGCTCTGGGCAGATTTGCTACCGAGTATGAATGAGCCTAGGTTGCTATAAGAATTTTATTGAGGCACCTGTCCTTGTTAGGTATGCATTCACTCACCTAGAATCCCTGACATCGGGTAGAGATCTGTGTAATGAGATCTTATCACTGGCAAACTGGTTGAACGCGTTCTTCTTCCAGCCGGCGTCATACTTCCGCCTCTCATCGTCGTCCAACTCGTTTTTATCTACGTAGACGGCCTTGCCCTTTGCTCCTGCAACGAATACATCAATGTTATATAAAAACGCTTCAAGGCATTATATTTAATACTGCAAAATCAGCATGGAAAGGACAATAGACGTAATGAAAAAGAGTGTCTATGAGAAGGAGCTATCAATAGAATGGTGCATTTATTCATAAGCTTCAGCTTATGGCAAAATCTTTCACATTTTCATGTCTTTTCTGAAGTGTCGAATGTGGATTGGAAAAGGGAGAATTATGTGAAGCCTTTTGGATATCTGGAGATAATTCCCCATGTTCAATATTGCGCATACAGAGGGGAATATTTGGGTCGGAGATTTATGCTTTCTATTAGGGAACCTACAGAGACATTCCACTGAATCTCATAGGACCAACAAACTGTTGCCATAATTGATGTGTAGGACCCTATCAAATGTGACATTTATCAACTTGCCATTTACTTTCGATTCAATACCACACTGATTTCTGCAGTGTGTTCTCATTGTAGTCTTCTTGCTCTTGAAGGATAGACGGAATATTATTTTTTATATTACTCAACCAAAAGAATGGACTCTGCATTTATTGCAATATACGATCACACGAAAACGAGGAAATTGATTCTTTCGGTTATTATCATGATACTGACGTGGATGATGTATGAAATTATACATTTTTTCTTGATGAATACACAAAGCCAAATGTTGCCGATTTGCGCAAAGCAATGAAACAATGTTTACAGCAGATGACGGATATTAATTCAATGCAGATTGATTTTGTAAAGGTATACCTACGTATGTCTAAACCTCAACAGCTGTCTTTCTCATCTTTTGAAAGAACGGCAAACAATAATTTCCATCTCAATAAAATGACATTAATCATATCTGCACCTTGTTACAGAACATCAATACTGTTTCCATCTTTTTCTCATTAATGAACAAAAAACACACTTTTATCATTGTTGTGTATTTCAGCTATTCTAGATCGTTCGTAGATGAGCAAATCGGACATCATTTCAACTTGTAGAAAGAACGGAATATTTTATATTTACCTGGGCCATTGGGTTCATCAGGAGGCAAGTGAAAGACAACTTCAATGGCTTCATATTCCAGTTGAGTTTTATTTATTCCTTTTGTCACCCTATGGTTCCAATTTTTAAGATCGTCGGTTGATTTTAACCGAGTCCGTTTGGGAAAAACTGTCTCACGATTGTGTCCGTCTTCATCCCTTATATCATTTAACTTTCTTCTTCCATCATCATTGCCTCTATCCTCCAATTCCTCCACCATTGCATCTCTCTTCACTCTCTCTTCAAAGTGTAATCGATCAGGATTTGGCACTTCTATTACATTTTCTGGCAACTTAGTCAATTTCGAGTCGTATTTCAGGCGGTGATCCGGGTTATGTCGGCCGCGTCCGATGCGTTCACCGGCCGCGTCCACAGAGTTTATGTCGGGGATCCCCCCTCCCGACATGACCACCATAAATCCTATGGAACTGAACCACAGTATAGGCACGCCGATGATAAATTTGAAGATGAGACCTTTACGTCGTCTGAAAACACCCGCCATGCTGGTCCGTGTCTGTGCCCCGCACGACTAAATGACACTATGTACAACCTGCAACAGTGTGCAAGAATACGTGGTGTTAATTCCATTGTAATTAAAACATATGGTGTCATCGACATCAACGTTAACAAATTAACACATGTCTGTCTCTGCACTTCACACACATGTGTGCTCAAGCCTTTTTATCTCTCTTATGTAGCAATTATTATTCATTATTGTTCAACCAATCGATAGTATCACACAACCATTATATCAACTAAGGTAACTATAAAATATGTATTGAATGTTAACACTTTCAATATGGAAATAATACATACACATACACACACACGCCTACACTTACGAGGAGTATCTTATGAGTTTGATGACTCTGTGTGATGTATGGATGAATATTTGTCGTTTAGTAAATGAGTGATGGGGCAGTTTACGCGGGTCTTTTCATTAACCGCAGAGATTGGTCCCAGAGTTCCTGCTGGTCCTATAGTGGTCGAAGTAATAGTACGCTCCCTGCAGCCGCACCAACTACACATCATTACCTGCAAATGTAACAAACATGGATCATGTAATCATGAAGCTTCGTGTCATATATTTTACTCAATCTCACATGAATCATACACAAAATTTCTTCCTTCTCCGCAAAGGACCATCGTCGGTATCCAGGTTGAGTGTGAATAATTCACGTCACGTAGACGAGGTATCCGCCGGATATGGAGACATTAATCCCAAGAAAGGTTGGATTTACTTCTTTGTGTCCCGTGCCAGATATAAGATTATGAAAAACGAACTAGTTTCAAAGAGTAAGGTAATAAGCTTAGGCGCAGTTGAGTGACAGTGGTTAATCCTGCATGTAATGTGGAGTGATATAAGCTAAAGGCAGCTTTAACCCACAACGCCCTGCAACGGTTGTGACAAGCTGCTGTCATAACAATAGTGGATTGACCCCTGCCGCCAAACCCACCTCCTTTCTCTTCGAAAAAGGCAAAATCTCAAAGCCATCAGTCTGGTCCTTAATTCTACAACTAATTGCATCTATTCCGACAAGAGCAAGTTCCCCGCAGGAGAGGAAAACTTATGTCCCTTTTTCTGCCTCTTTCTCCAGAGGCCATTCCAAACTTTGATGCCGCCTCATTTCAAGATGATGTGTGAATACACATCCAGCAGACACAAAATGCTTTGTGACAGATATGATATATTCCTTCATAGAAACTATGCATATTTAATAAACACCCAACAAGAATTCGAGAAAGAAAATTCTTTTAATATCCACAACCTATGTGTGGAAGTGCACGAAATTATGTTTTGACATTGTATTTCCATTTTGCAACTGGGGTCTTTTCTTCTTACAAGTACTCCATCAGGCCGCATAACAATACATTAACCAAAAGCAGAGTGACGATGCAGAAGAAGAAGAAGCAATATTTAAGAATGACACTGGTCGTTTAACAGACAACACAGGAAACGCATTGCACCGTTACACAATCCATCTCTTCCGCGGCTTTATATCATTAAGCTGTTCGCCGGTTCACTTCACGCTATAACTCACAAATTGAGGCGGTAATTAATTACCTTATCCAGTTCCTCCAATGCGTAAAGTGTGCATCCTCTAATAGACCATAGATATTTCCAAGCAGTGATTGTAATCAGGTTTCTTCGGCTCCAGTGAGTACATTGATCTAAACAATTGATTACTTAGAGCAGCTTCCCACCGTGCCGTCGTTAAAGCACGGGCTTTACGCATCCTTATCACCGGCAGCTATCCTCTCTCTACGACACGGAACCAGGGGCGGGACACAAAACTTTTTTTCTGGTCGATTTCAATCAATAGAGAAAGAGATACGTTCAAAGTCAAACCCACTGATGGTTCTCTTCATCCGGAAAAATCCAATAACTGAATTCTATTACAACCAGCGCCAAGGAGATGAGTTCGAAATGTGCTTTTCCTTCAGAAAAGTACCTGATGAACTAAAAGTACAAAGTTTGAAACTTTTGAAAATAGTACTTGATAAAGGCCAGTATTTCTTCAATGTATGAAGTACAATAATACGCGGAACATGGTTCAAGATAGAGAATCCAATGCACACCCAGAAGAGAAATTATAAATAGCAAATTGTAATGGAGGGCGCATACAATATATCCCAAATTGTTTTGAAAGAACTAAACGATTGTTCGCTGAATGATTACGTTGTATATTGGCGTTTTTCGTTGAAGTGAGCCACTGCAAATGCTTGGAGAGTCTTATGCTGATCAAAGTATGGTTAAGTATCGAAACAATTTGCGAAACGCGCGATCGTGAAATATCTTCGGAAAAATCCAGGAATTACATCTTCACGAGTTTCATACTTTCGAAAGTATCACGTTAATTCTGCTATCAGATACTGAGATTATATCATATTATATTTTTGTAAAGTCAGAAAGTTCAATTGATAAACTATGATACAAAAACAACACTACCGTAGACGGCTAGACATTGACTAAACATTAAAGGAATGAATTGATTCCTAAATTTACGCCGCAACATGCTCAAATGTCTTTATTCTCTCTTCGGGTTTTACTGTATGTGCCTCGAATTATTCAAATCATACATCACTGTGACAATTAAGGTTGACAAATTGAGGAAATAAGCCACGATGAAATGATGTTTATGATGAGAACATTCTCTGGTCTGTCACCAGCCTTCACAAGTTGTAAGAATTCAACATGAAAGGTGAATCCGACGCCATTCTAACGGGCTACTACTGCGGAATACCATTAAATTTCCTTGATATCTCACAACACAACTTAATACTTGACGAACTGGGTGATATATGATTCCAAAATTTTGAAACCCACGAGGACAGACATTCTGATAGACGTTCCTTCTCCTCATAGAGATTCTTTCATGTAGATTCGCTGACATTTTCCCAATGTCAGAAAGAATGCTTTATTTCTTTAACATTTCACGCATCCAAAAACAGTATGTGAGCTCTTCACCTATTGCATGGAGACTAGATTACGAACAGGTTGCAAGTAGTTATTGTGTGTACTGGAAGATTAAAGAATTCTTTTAAGCACCAACAGCAAATCACAGTCACCGGTCGGAATGTCTTTTATTAATTGCCAAATCACAAAGAATGACACTAAAGTGACAGTGGATTACTAATGAAAGCCTTCTCTTATCTATCTTTTGGTAAATTAACATTAGTTGTTGAACTGCGGATTTATCAAACAGAAAACACCCGACCACATTAAAAGCTTCCCAGCTGATTATCGGTCCACTTCATTCACATTTAACACACCAGAGAAAAGAAAGCGACTTCTGCGGGGAAGGTAATTCATTAGTATTCCAAGTAAACGAGACTTAAATGACAAAATGCTCCATTAAGACTGCGCATCAAACAAGCCAAAACTAATGTCATTGAGCATCCACTGTATGATCGAGGCTGGGACCAGTTGCCTGTGAATACTAACAACTACCCAGACGCACTTATCGGGTATTTCATTTAATACTGGCCCGCACTGGACTTGTGGATTTCTTAAAGAAAAAAGAACTAGAATGCTTACCAACATTGTGTCGCGCTCAATCTGATTGTGTGACTTATTTTAACTGTAAACTTTGCTTTCGGTAGGTAGATTGATTGTGATATAAATAGTTAAAAAGAGATCATGAGATGAAACAATATGGAGATGAAGAGTGAGATGTGAGATGAAGAGTGAGATGAAGTGATGAAGGGGATCTGAAAATCAAGCCAAAAATTAAAAGTTGCGCGCAGAATATCTTGAAACACATTTTGGTTTTGGGAATTTTTGAAATCTTTTGAAAATTGGTAATTTTTTGTATGTATATATATGGACAACAAACCTACCAGCCAACCAGATGGATGGTCACCATAGTGAGCAGATGGCTCGTGAGATGGCGCAACTGAACGCCAAATCGTTGACGTATTCGTGTTTTACTTTCCGAGACATTCAAATGAAATATGTAGGTTGCAAAGGCCTGAGACAACTATTTGTGAACCACTGTCAGTTCTTGTTCACTGAGTAGATATTATCAGTCGGAATGTAGCCATCTGAGAGCAATCAAGTTCACTGATGAATGATATTGTACATCAATGGGAATTAGGCTACTGACGGTAATGACAATAGGTTCCTGTTGCTTTAACACCCTGTCTCAGTTATCCATCAATTGTACCAGTACAATAGTGATTTCTGCCTAGTCTTGCTTAATGTACCCTTTGGTTTCTATAAATTCGATTACTTTATTAGGAATTGTCCCAGCAGTCTCGCAGAGGCTCTTACAAGCGCCCTTGACTTCTCTCCTGTTCTTTTCAAAGAACGCTTTGTAACAAAAAGAATATTTAAAAAAAACCCCAAAAAGCCAGAAAACGAGACACCTCAAGTCTGGGGTTCACCATACTATCACAGTAATAACTACTGTGGGACATATTTGAAGTGAAGCATGGAGCTTAAATTTGAAGTCTTCGAGTTCTCCCTATCAGCTTTTCATTTTCCGGGGGGGGGGGGGGGTGGGTGGGTTGGGGTGTTGGAGAACCACCCCAATCAAATCCAACAGATCAAAGTTATCTATGAGCAAAATTTTCATTTCTAGGATGGGGTGCTAAACTATCCAACTCAATAGTATGATAATCAAAGTACTACTTCGTGAGTACAATATCCAAGCAAAGATAGCCACTGTTAACTGGTAGGGATATTTCGCAACCTAACGAAACACAGAGCCTTCAGCACATAAATGCCAACTGCTGGTACGCTTTTTACACTTGGCGTGATGGTTATGTTGATCACATTTCTCTGTTTAGAGCAAGCCTCAGAAAATAACATGTGCGAAAATTCTTTTTTCTTGGAGCTATGTTAAGAATCTACATGGCGGTCATGGCCAGTGAGAAGCTCTGCATTATCATTGCAAAACGAGGAGTAATCACTACTCTGGCATCACACAGGTGTTTCCGTTAATTTAACGACATAAGCCATATTGCTTTCCCATTTCCGTTACGACAGTCGACAATAAAGCTTAATTACTAAGAACTGTTGCAAGTACATTATCAATTTCCATGTTGCATTGAATTTGAAGGAAGCAAGTACATCCGTGTTTCTGACTCCATGTACGATGTCTTCATCATGGTAGGTCACAGGGCATATGAGGTGTCAATATAAACTATCCCAGTGGCACTGTGGTCATCAAAGCTTTACTTCCTGCAGCTGAGAACTCCTGCTGGCTTAACCTGCAGCCCTTTCTCAACAAGTGCACTGATTACATTCCTCCTTCTCTATGTGCAAAGATTATGTGAGGTTAAGATGTCCAAGTCTCTTGATTAAATATTTACCAGAAGCAAAGATCACGTCGTTTATTTCGGTCAGGCGCTTCTGGTGTTATCGGAAGAATTAGCTCTTGAAAGGACAAGCGGCCTATAAAAATGTAATGAGACAATAATGTCTCCACACACACCTTCTTAAAACAGTAATACAACTTCTATCATAATGAGCAAACGACAAGAAACTACAGGCACTTTCCTTTCTAATATACCGATGCTTTTAGTGCAGGCCAAAGTTGCCACAAAGATGCCAATGATTTTACATTTTGAAAGATCTGAAGCAAAAATCCATATCGGTGCAACTTGTGAGAATTTATTTAATTTCGTATGTCCTCATTGCATTTTCAAACAGATTTCATTTACCTGCGGAAATTAGAGTCAGCTGTGTCCCGTAGCACTTCATACAAATCTTTGCCTATAATTCTTTCAGACGTCAACTATCACCACAATTAAAAGCTACTCTTGTTCAATTTACTCCTCTGATGGAAATGTTAACAAATGGTGACACAAACTGTACTCGCGCCATTAAATTAATATCCATCCGTCCACCGACTAGCCATGCCCATGAGGTATTCGTTGCAGGAGTAAACCTATTGTAAAGAAACATAATTTGCTTTTGCATTTCTGAAGCTGCAACCAAACTACACACAAGTTGCTTTTAACAAGAATAGTCAGTTGTGTGACATACAGCAAGAAAGAAAATTCTGCCCTCGTTTAACAAACCTTACCTTATAATGACATGCTGGAAAAGGTTTCAAATGCAGAATCTCAAAGGAAATCAAAGTAAAAGTGTACGTGTAATCACAAACATATTCTGTCCTCAGTATCAGCAAAAGGCTCACAAACTTCATCGGTTTGCTAAAGACAAGATTATCTTTCTGTAATTTCATTAGTTTACATACGAAACTTGGGGAGTATCTTAATCCAAATACAAAGCGCAGTTCAATTGCATATGGCAATGGTTTTTGTAAAGCTTTATTTGTTGCATAATTTAATTTTCCATTGAATTAAATTTTGCAACCTGCATTGATTTATTTGTAAGCGCATCTTAATTTTCCCAGCCTACAAAGAAAGTCATATCTGTATATATTTGGCTTCTTAATTGTCACGTTAAACGATGTTCTTCAAATACAATTAACATTCTGGCATTAGAACACGAGTTCCATTTCCTGACACACGGTTCCAACAATATGCATAATATTGTGTTTCCTCGATATATCTTACAGCAAATATCAGCCTGCAACATTATGCCATTTAAACATGTATGGAATAACACCATTCATTGGTTATCATTCCAAATGAACACCATTATATATCGTATATATTACGCCAAAATATTGAGCACAGCACATAACAATAGCCACTGAGAAGATCGCTAATGATTAGTAGAGATAATTGGTCTCGGCAGATTTGTATTGGACAAGCACAGCACGACTTTTGGTTGACATTCAATAAACATACAAAGGGACGGCAGCAACATGTATCCATCTGTCACACACATGCGAGTAGCAGGTGATGGATCATTGTGTTCTATCCTTAAAATTTACAACCCTCCAAAACAAGATCAATGTTTATGTTACCATTATGTCACATGCATATTGCTAAAAAAGGACATACCAACGTTTGGAACGTTCCTGTTTCTATCTCAGTCCTGCATCAACTTTTCGAACCAACACAATTTGTACCTTTCCCATCCAAATCTCAAATGTACATGTTTCACTTTTGAACACAACAAAATGATCAATAAGACGACAAAAGACGTGGACATCCTTTGGAAATGAGTTCCCAACCAAAAGAGCAGCAGAGAATCTGATTGAAACGCAGCATCACACTGTTGGGCTGGTAACACAGACTGATGCATCCAGTGATTCAAACTGATATAGTTTATCCACTTGAGCATATTTTGGAGGTCTCATTAATTAGGATGTAGTGTGCACACGCTATAGTTGGATTACTTTCCTGGTATGGACAATTTGGGGGTATGTGCTATGTAAACAAATGGTATTACAACATTCCGTTACGTTCTAATGGCAATTAGACTATTGTAATGGAATGATATCATATAAACAACCGAATTCTTCTGGAATATCATGCAACTCCATATCAGGAAGCTCTAGAAATAGACAATAAATTATTATTCTTTACTTAACATGTCCGCCCCAGGGATCAGAGGTCTTAAATAAAGCACAGGACCATGAACCACTTACCTCGGCCAACACATACAGAATGACAAAAACACGGTCCCAGTAGACTTCTGAACACGAACCTAATTAGATGTGCATCACTCAAAAGCCATTTGGGATTATCACGTTTTACTATGTGGCCCATGTGTGGTATACGGCCACTCCATTCATTTATCTATATCTTAGTGCTTCACTACAGAAAGGGCTTTGTTTCAGCATGCGAATACCGGGAGCTTACTTAAGCTTGTTTCAGACCCATTATCAAAGGACTGCACTCCGGGATTCACAATGAACAATTAATCAACAAAACCCGTTGTGGGGACAAGTGAGAAATAAAATATTAATAGGAATACCACTACTCTGTATGTAAATCCTGTTGTAGACACAAAAGCTGATCCTTCAACATTAACAATCTCTTTTATATCAATCTACATGTCAAGGATACTCGTTTGCAACCTTCTTGAAGAAGACAGCATATCACGTTTTCAAACCGTCATTTTGCACCGGAGTTTCAACAAAGGAGGCACCTCTATCCTACGAACCCCATCTTCTATCAGTTTTTACAATATCATAAATGGTTACATGTACTTGTTATGTCAGAGTGGTAAGGTGCGGTTTCCCCGTGTAACCTCCGAAGAGAGTCCATCACCAAAACGACCAAGTCTGCTGCATGTCACCGAAGGTTTATCCATTTTCATTTGACAGTCATAAGTTATTCAAGAGTCTCTTTTGGTTGAGTCTATGCCTCGTTTTCTCTTGGGTGATGTAATAATTAGGTTTGGTTTGGGATCACTGTGAGCTACCTACAGTAACATGACGGTCTACTTGTATCAAGTGATGGAGAATATGAGATAGGGGAGTTAATTAAAGTGGACACATACATTAAGCAGTGATAAATTATCAAAATACACTAGAAATTCTACTATCATTGCAGAATAAATTACTCTCTTATGGACTGCCAGATATGGACGAAAGTCGGCAGTATGTGCAACATGTTCTGATATACAACAAACAGGCGTACCAGAATGGCATAGTTTCCACTTGTTTCGACTTAGTACCACCGAATAGGATTAGCCTGAGAATTAACATGGGCAACTAAGAGCAGTCATTTGTCCCCGACATTAACGTAGCATCACAAAATATAAGGTGAGATGCCATCATATATTGAGACTGCAAAAACTATTATAGTTCTAGATCAAATTAGTTTCTCTCAGCTCGGGTTATCGTTTGCAATGCATTTGTATACATCATCCGTCAAGTTACTATTTCCTAATGTCTGGACCATACAACCCTCCACGTCCAGAAAGACGCAGGGCAGGCAACATGGACCAATATTCATCACCAGACATGTATGCCTTATAAAATATGAATCACAATTGCTTTACTTGCAATCAATTTGCCTATCAGCGTGATTCCCTATTTTACAGGGCCGTTCCGATGACTTAAAGAGTTCAACTCATTCATCACAAGCTGGGGAGTGGGGTCATCTTCTTACAACATAAAATTCCTACACATGTGCCTGGAACACTATTATCCACATTCTGACGTTACATGTCCAAGTAATCATTCCGCTATAGAGATCACGGTAAGGAACGTTAAAGTGAATATTGCGTGTCAAATAAATATTACTTCCGCCGTTCATCGAATGAGGCATATTTGAAGTTTGTAATCACTAAACAAGAATGTTTTTCAGCATTGTGTCATGCCTGCACATTGCTTGCCGTGTCTTGTGGTGTCTTAAACAGTTTATTGTGTCTTACTTGTTTTGTCTTGTAATGTCTTAAACACCTTGTTCTTTCCAATTTGTTGTGTCTCTTTAAGAAAGGAGCCACCTGGTGTGATAATATTTTTGCATAAATTATCAATCTATCTGCAAGCAAACAAACAAACAGACACCATAGTGAGAAGATCAGAGCAGGCGCGACTCCACAGTAGTGTAAAGTCATGGGTGCACCGAATTGTTTCGCTGTTACAAGTTCAAAAGAGGGCTTGAACCGGAAAACGGTTCAATACCAGTAACATTACAATCTACAAGTGCAACTCGCAATAAAACGAAAATGCACAAATAAGAAATCACATGACATATCACTGTAAAATAACTTTGACTGTGCAACAAGAATAACGAGGCGCCCCAGAACTGGGTCTCAAAATGGTCCCCGTGGATTACCAATCCCAAAACAACCCCTTTATAAGATAGAATTTACTGACTGGAATGGTTGGGGCGGAGGGGGGGGGGCCAATCAATATGGTTCCTGAGTTCAAAGCTCGTGAAACCTAAAAGTACCATATTTTCGGGGGGAGGGGATTCCTGGATTTTGATCCTGAGTCCAAAACAGTTGAAAACCCAAAGTCCCATATCCTCGGTTGCTATTCCAACTACCATTACCCCTTGTAGCAAGTTTTTCTATATCCTCAAACTGAAGACAACATGGTTCTTCAAGCAGGATTAGTGGAAACCATAATAAATGACAAAAACACTTTTTAAATGTCATCACATCCAGCCATAATATTACTACAATATATCATTTTACTACAAAAGCATGGATTTGTTTTCAATCATGATAGCTGTATCAAGTTCCATCTAAGTAAAGTGATGCTGTACTGTCAAATGACATGACGCCTGTCACTCCAAGAACGACATATTTCGCAAAGCAAAACTTGTAAAAAATGTGGCACAAAATCAATGTGCTGTTCAAATCTCCGTCGTATCACACGACAGCATGTATGAAAGAAGCACATTCACAAGGTTACGTGACAACGCATTGCAATTATTAAGTGCAAGATTTTATTTCATTTCAACCATATGCGCAGGCAAATGCTTTTCTAATTATCTGCTTTCTTACATTTTTAACATAAAATTAGAGCAAGAATGAAAATCCAGTCTTACAATTCCACCAACAAGTATAGTGTTCTATTAAAAATAAATTAACTTTGTCATACTTTTTCAACGGCTTCTTATGTCTCTCAGTTTCTGATAGATCTTTTTCCGGAATAGCTAAAGATGTCTGCTTAAGTCATGTGGACTCACTAAACCAACAGTCCTAATATGAAATGTATAGCGGAGATTTATCACGAATTCGTGTGTCCATGTACAGGGAGTGGGTACAGCTTTGATCCAAGGTAATGTATCACACTGTCCAATTTATGTCTATTCTATACCCAATACATCAAGGATGAACATTCATTTTGTAGATCTGGATAACAGCAGATAGTACTAACACATGCTGCCTTGCATCTCAGTTCATCCTTTTGTTGTATAGGATCTCTTTTCAATTGAAACTCCATCTTAACTGAGACGATTCTTTCAAGGAAAATTCAATCTCAATAGAGATCCTGACGTGCTATGCAACAGACCTGGCTTAATGGGTCTCGAAGAGAGAGCGAGAACACAAAGGCCTATACTTAGCGCCTTACTCTTAGAGTAGACATCTATTTAATTATTATTCGTTACATCTGCAATAAAGTTAAGTGCCACAGTTTAAGTGCTACGATTGCTGTAAAACCTCAAAGGAAATCAGTGCTGCTCTCTTTGGTGTACGTGTGCAATCATCCTTAATAGAATGACTTGGAAATTTGCTGTAAGGTACAATTGCTTACAATGTGGTCAAATATTTATACTTTTTGGTTGCATATCGATCGCAATCATAAGTGCAGGAAGACGTTAAGTTATGCATAAAATATTCTCGAAAATAATGAACGAATCACAGTAGTGTTTCTTACCTTTTTCGTTGCATGTTTCTCAGCTTTGAGTTCTTGATTTTGTTGTTCCTGGAATAACTACAAAATAGGAAATCTTAATAATAAAATGGATTCACTTTCTCCTATCTGTATATCCAAATACGCAAGATATCGTCAGTGCATCTTAATTTAATGCGAAGTAGATTTACGTTGACGTAATGAAGCCACACTTGAGAACACATTTCAGCATCTTGAGTACTGAGCAAGGTTTTTGAGAACCCAACAGCTGTACCTGAACCTCACTTTATCAATGAAGTATCATGATCAATGCAACTGTGCTCACATTCATTGCGAAAAAAACGTAACAAAACATTGGTATGTTGTAATTGGATGTTGCCAGGGCTTCATTACAACAAGTCGTTCAAGTTATGCAATACTTGGTTCATGAATAAAAACAGAACACAGAATCATCAGAAACAGCTGATTCCCATCAGAATTGATAAGAATGATGTTGTGATATTGCCTCGGAAGAACACGGAGCAGTGAGACATGAGAGGATAATGATGTGTCCAATACCAGTCTGAGCATTCAATGGGCAAAAGCAGCACAAACTTTAGTCAGCGATCCTACAGTGGTCTTGGCACTCATTGAGATTCAGTGCATGACGTTACCAATGCTTTCGTCGGGACCGTTGTGAGTATGAATCCAGAACCATTTACACAAGCATTACACAGCCTTTTAAAAGATCAACCCAGATGCTTCTTCAAAATGAAAGGTGTAACTTTTTACAAGGACACAAAGGTGCTGGTTAAGGGTTGGGATGTATTCCAGACAGGAAGGTGAACTCATTTAAAATTTCTACGGTATCTGTTGAACTGGGACCAGTGCTATGTGTGATCAACAGATGCGCTCTGGTCACAAGAGAAATTAAAATACTGTGTCCAGTCATGCTCTACTGCTGTCTAACAGTGCATCACTTATTCCTCTCCATACACCATCCAATACTGTCAGTCTCTCTTGGGTCACTCTACCATTATCCAGTGCACAGATTGCCTTCTGAAACTACAGTCCAATAAACTTATCTGGTTCTTTTATTGAGATCCTTTCCATTTCAAGGCTGAGGAGGTATCAATAAATTTCAGTCCGAAATTGCTTTCCATGCAACGATGCTTTACATCTCATACCACTTTGCTAAATACAATTTAATGTTCAACCATCTGCAGGATACAAAGTTAAGCATATCCAAGCAATAAAGTTTCGACGCAATCCTGGAGGATAGAGTTTCTTATTAATTTGGAAGAGCAATTTCATAAAAAGGAAACTTGAGGGAGCAGATTCCAAATGCTGAAGGATATAAAAGTTTCCTGTTTACTCAATACATTCCAGTGCCCGTGTATCACATCTTTTGGTAATTTGCTTTATTCCGTGTGGGTAACTGAATCGTTTTGACTTTATGGCGGAACCATCTTCATCATTTATCCTATGTTTCCATACACTTTGCGACAAAATCTAAAGTAACAATTAAGCTCCTTGAGTACAAATTAGTCAAACGTTTGACTGTGAATATTGTATACGGTCCAAGTGCCAACGTATCGGCCCAATCCAGACATAAAACATAGATATACCTATATGGATAAGACAAAACTGGAGCAAGTCTTAGATGTTGCAATAATTACAAATGGCATTAGAGTGACACCGAACATGACCGCATGAGGCAACATATGAGGTCAGGAACAGCTTTAAGTCACAGATTCAATATCGCTAATGTGTTGAAAGTATTGACCGAAATGTGATTGATTGTGTTGTCAACTTCCAATTTCCACTCATTGAAAGAACGGTAATGAAGCAACTGCGCATGCTAATGATTCCATGGCCAACGACTTAAATCGAACATAAAAGCACACTGTTTCTGATTCTACATTTGTATCTACTTTTCAAAGGGATTGTGGAGAAAAACACAGAGAGGGAGAGAAAACTGACACAAAAGGAGAGACGGATCAAGTATCACAAAAGAGTAACTTCTTCAAAGAGATAAGGCATAAAGAATGATAGAAAGCAGAGAATCTCTACTTCCATCATGTAACCCTCTGAGGGCTACGTCGAGCAGGCTTGTGTGTTGTGTCCTTGGATAAAAATAAGACGAGGGCAAGGAGTAATAAGGGAAGAGGAAATAAATTGATCTGAACAGGGTATGCCTCGGGATATCACTCCAAGGGATGTCCAGTATTGAGTAACATCAATTGCCTTCATATTACAACAGCATATTGCTTTCTGAGAATCTTTGCGTCGCTGTTTCGGCTTCACGTTCAAGTGGAATGCCATCTCAACAGCGATCCCATTAAGTGGATCAAATTTCTATTCCGCCCGGGATATCAGGTGGATATGTTTTCCTTTTACAGACAAAAAAAGACACAATGATGACTGTGATTCTTAATCTCTGAGTTGCCTCACATATCAAAACTAAACTCATTTCATGATTTTTGGTGACTCGTTTAGAGTCATTTTTGTTGTTGGTTTCGGCTTTTTGCCCCAAAATATTGGGAAATTAAATCCTAACTTATGTCTTGAGGTGTCTTAGGTCCAAATTTGACAAACAAATTCCAAAAGGAAGTGTCCCAAATTGCAAATCGCCACGCTATAAGGTGGTTTAAATGTAACTTAAAGCACCTAAAATGCTAGTTTTGAGTATCTTTGTGCCCTTTGAACCTTCGTGTCCTTCATGTCCCTTTTTGCCTTTGCATACTTCAGGCCCTTTGTGCCTTTGCACCCTTCAAGTCCAACGAGCCAATGAGGAAACTTTCACTACCTGATATTTTAAAGGAGGATAGAGAGAGCCATGTTGGGAAAGTTAAAATCAGTTTTCTTGGAAATGCTATGTATTCAGGAACTCTATTTGCAGAGTACCAGACCCGATGATTCGTCCAGTCCATCAATTTATTTGAGAGGAACTTTTATGCAGAATATTCCACGAAACTAGTCTATCTAAGCCAAATGGAATTTTATGTTTATTTTGTTACAAAATACCTAGAAATAATTTTATCTTGTGTGTGAAGTTTACTTTCAGTATGAACTGAAAAAATAACGATGTACCAATTACCTTCAGAATTTTCCTCTTCTGATCTGAAGAATACCACCTAACCTCGAAAATTCTTGGAAATCACGCCAGATGATCGTTGTATCATCAAATTAACATTCCAGTACCAATTAAATTCCTTATTATTTCTCAGTTTGAAGCCTTTTTAGTAGCACCCAGCCCTACTTGGTTGATGTATGTCTGTTCAAGGAATAACTGAGCCAAGTCCCAAGGCAAAGCAACGTGCTTCATGCCACAATCACCAACACGGGTGATCATCGATTCCGTAACAGCTGTTATACCGAGTTGACACGTGCAATTCAAGCAATTCGTTTCATGACTTGTGTTACAGTCTGTGCAAAAGTTAATTGTTGGAGAAAACTAACAACGACAAAAAAGTATAACTATCCCAACAATTCCCAAGATAACTTTTCAACATTGCATCGGTTTCCGTCAGATAAATTATGCAGCTTCAGTACACATATAAACAACACGGCAAAGAAAGAAGGAAAGAACCACACTTAACTTTTCCTTCCGATATATTGCAACATATTAACTGATCACAAATGCAAGATAGAATGTTCCTCTCGAGTGAAACAACCACCAAAGAGATAGATGACGGTACTGTAGTTCTCCATGGTACAGATGATTTTGTCAGATGAATTTCTGAAAGTGAGGCAAGTCATTTCCAGGAAGATGCCGCGAAACATGAGAGCAATTGAGTAAAAGAAGAACTGCCCGAAGACAGAAATCATCTGAAGATTTTCCACACACAGCAGATGTGAGAAATCACATTCGTGTTGCCCCGTCGAATGAAGTACTGCTCATGTAAAACTGGACATCAAAGACAACAACCCATCTATTCCATCAAAACTTTTCTGTTGTTTAAATATATGCAGAATGTGGCAGTCAGGAAAGAACTAATAAGAAATTGACGACGTCTGTTGTAAAAACTGAGAACCAATCAATTTCACGTAAATTAAAATGTGTCAAATTTCTTCTGGTGTGTGAGGTTCTGTGACACTTACGGAACTATCCTTTTTAAGTTTTCACATACATGTTTTACAAGCTAAATTAAAGACATATAGTGTTACCATCACCATCTGATGTGTCTCCATTTCAAAGCATGGCACAGTATTTTTTTGCGGTAAAGTGGCATGGTGTCGCCGAATATGCTCCTACCCAATCTGTGGATTGAAATTTGCAACATTTTCCCTGTTTTTGATCTTTTAGTTTTAATGGAAGTACAGAGTCACGGACTTGTTGAAATTGTTATTTATTCCAATGGTTCTCATAGGACGCCAAAATAGTGTGTTTTGTGGTGGACAAGGCCATTCCAGTGCTTCCCGGGCCAGTTGTTCCAAACAGTTAATGAAGATGGGAATCAAGGATTTTATCAGTGCTTCTCGGGTCCTAGATGACCAGTGGACCTTTCATTAATGCCCACAGTCAACACTGCATCATCTTGTATTGATTACTATGAAGAAAATCACGCTTTCCTCAGCACTTGTGGCAATTTAACGAACAATCTAAGGAGGCGTCCAGTATTGTCAGTGAAGCCCTGTGGGATCGATTCTCCATCATCAGTGGGCCATCCAACAAGGATATCGACCAGCAATTATTACAATACATTAAGATTGTTTCCCTATCTTTCGGTACTTTGTTAACCCTTTGACCGCTTTAGCATTTTTTTCCAAATGGCTTGCCAACACATTAGGCATATATATATGCACAATGCAAAAATGGCTTTCAGCTCGTTATGCATATATATATGCACACTTTTCATTATTTGATGTTTTCACTGTGGCATTGCGAGTTACATGTGGTATTTCAATGAAATGTGTTGTCTAATGCCCCCAGC
>JBCAUG010270217.1:0-18081 GCA_038406175.1 Haplosyllis leylae
CATCAACAGAAAGGACTTTAGAAGAGAAATATGCAATAATACTTGAGAAATATTCAATAGTACATGTCATTTCCTGACGCGCATATCATTCTCCCCTGCACATATCATTGCGCATATATCACTGCATGATATGCATGCGCATATCATTCTCAGAACTCAGAACATAGCCGAAAAACTCAGAACTCAAACTCTGTGAATATTCGCACTTCTTCCCACTCCACCTCCCCTGGATTTGAGGTAAACATTCTGCTCTTCCCTCAATGACAAAGTAAAATTCTCATGGTAAACTTGGACTTGGAGAACTTGGATTTGTGGTGGACATTTCCACCCACTTCTCCCCCCTCCCCGAAAAAGCTAACTTTTCGTAGATTTAGCTTATTGTGAGAGTTCAATGTGTGGAGCCCACGCTGTATACAGTGAGGTTACCGTTTCGTTTAGGACGTTAGCAATTCGACACTGTTGCGTGTATTCGAAACAATGCGAGCTGATTGTGATTCCGGTGTTGTCACACCAAGTGAAATGGTGTCTGCTCCCTTCCATCGTATTATGTTGAAGGCGTGTAACAAGAAAAGTAATTTCTCAGGAAAATAGCTTTGCTCTCAGGTGTTGATATCTGCAGTACATAACTAACAATAGTTTTTTATTGGCGGTAATGAAAAACAATTTAATGTCCAAATGGCATTCAGAAGGACTCAACTCTCAGGAAAATGCTCAGAGCACGTAGTTTTATTAATCGAAAAGAATTTTACTTCTAGTTTAGTAGTAATTATGAAAATGGAGACCAACATGATAGATATACCAAATTAAAATGTGTTAAAATGAATTAGTCTGGGGATCCTGTCAGGGATGAGATACACACTGATGAAAATGGTGTATTTGGGGGGGGAGGGGTTGATGGGAAGTGGAGAATTACATGGATATTGGAAAATGCACAAGGAAGATCTATATGGGTCACCCCACCTGTCCAACTGCCAAAGGTCCACATATAATCCCCCACCCACTTGCGGATAGGTATTGTGATGTGACAATTGACTCACAAAGCAGATTATTCGACATTGCAGATACTGCACTTAAAACCCAGAGGATACTATCTATACTATTGGAAGTTATAACCATTTAATTGCAATACATCCACTTTTGTTTGTTTTTTTTCTTGCTTGAGTTGGTGGTTTTTTTCATGGTAAAAGTTGTCCAGTCTCATGTGAGGCAACACTAAAATAGGATGACATATGGACTTTAGGATGTTGATTTTTCAATTTTATGAAGGAACGATGCCAAAATAACTTTTGATTTGTGAATTTAAATTTTTGGGGAAACATTTAATACAACTGAAAAATGAAAGAGGTGAATTAGCTAGAGCCATGTCCTGGTGGCTTTTTATTTTGCAATTTTATGAAGGAATAAGACCAAAGCAATTTATATATCTCATGGATTTAAATCATTTTGGGATATATTTCATGCAAAATGGAATCTCAAAGTAATGATTTCTTGGCTATAAAGAAATTGACTAATTTTTTGAAGCTATAAAAATTCTGCCTGCCCAGAATGCCAGTATATTATGATATTCAAGCAAACTGAATCCATTCATTTAACTTCTTACATATACGACCCGAAAATTTAGTTAAATTACAAAAAAGTATTCTGTACTTTCTTTCCATTTTCATTATGAACATTTTTTGCGCCAGGGAGATCTAATAAAAACCTGGTGATCTAATAGATGTGGGCAAATTTGCTGCCTTGATTTAATAGACAATTCGTGTGAATGACGTTTACAGGCTATATTTCAATATCAGACGAGAATGGCGAGAGAAGAAAATGAAATTCACTCATCCACACAAAAAGATGCAATGATGTACTTTGTCACTATTGTTAAATCTGCTCATTTACATTCTGTGGCGTTATGTGGCGTATTAGCCATATTCATGTTCAATCTGGGTTCGACTTGTCTGAGTAACGAAGCACATTAATCTTGTAAGCCAACATGATAATAGCAATACAAACATAGTGCTATATCATTAGAATACCAAAGTAACACCGAAGTCCATTGTCACCATGTCTGAGTATCTAATAGCGCAAAAGATTGGACAGAGCTTCAACACTGCTTGTAAAGTCAGACTGTGGAAACTAAACAATCTTGCACCTGAAGAAATGTTCATAAAATTTTCATGAATACTTCGCTTTTCTGCTGCGAATTCTGCATAAACAAAGTAAGCTGAGTAAAACAAAACAACGACAGAAATAACAAACTTTATTAATGGCATGAGCATAATTCCTCGGGGAAATAAGGCTATGTGAATTTAATAGTACCTAAATTCTGCAGTAATGAACATCAGTCGTTTTGATAGACAGGCCATTAATTGCTGACAGAGTAACTTGGGATGAAGTAATTATTACTTCCACCAGTATAGAAGAATGAGGATTAAGGAAGAGTTCACGGATTTTTAAAAAAGGAAGCTTGGGCCTTGCCAGTTTGGTACAGTGTCAGGTTAACTGAAATAATAGTGAAATAGACTCTTCGACTCATTGGGTCGTAAAAGTTCTAACCTATAAAGGGAAAACTAGAAATGACTTTCAAGACAGTTCACACTGGAGGTCTAATAATATGTTCTGGGCCATGTAGTACAGTTAGTTGTAGTTAATATTGTCGGAACGTTCCTACACCTTCCCGTATAGATCCTACCCGTGCCGATACACATGGTCTAATAAACTATTGAACAAGTGAGTTCTCTTGTTACTCTACTGAAATGCTTTGTATTGCAAAAGCCTGTTTACCACTTCCAAAGCATATCATAATCTCCCCCATATATATGTCCCCCAGCAAATTATACTTTGTTTCAAGACATCCCAGTGTCATATTTTAGATGCATGAGAAGAGATTCCATGGTATCTTTACTTCAATAGGAAGACTAGATGACGTGGGCTGCAAGATATATTTGGATTATTCAGGGCAATAAGGGACATGAATAAATTGGGTTTTCTTCACTTCTTATCCCATAGTAAGAATTGATGGAAAGATCCTTTGAGGTTTGAATGAATATTTTTGGTCAATACGCATCCGTTGAGTGTTGTAATCTCAATGGAAACATTTAAAAGGCAATCCACAATTTATGAGAAGTCCCCGCATACTTTTCTCCACTCCCCACACGAATATCAGATCTTTTTTATTCTAATTCTAATGAACGCTCTATTCCGATCTATTACATTTTTTCAATAAAGTTTTTCATGATATGGCTTTCACAAATTGAATTTCTTCAAATACTGCAAATTAACATTTATATTTGCTACTACTGGTAATATTATGAAGTATACATCTGATTTTTATGTAAAATGTGCAGGAAACTAGGGTGACAATTGGATGTAGAACAAGTAATTCTTTGAACATTTCTTCCCTAGAACTAATATCTGTGGTAAATGTTGTCAGTGGTCAGACTTTACCATTTGAACCCACCATGAGGCCGGAATTTAATTGCTGTGTCAAAATACAATTCTGTACATTTGTGGAGTCACGGGAGTCGCAGTTCAAATATTTCAATCAATGCCAACTTCTGTACATTGTGGAGTCACGGGGGTCGCAGTTCAAATATTTCAATCAATGCCAACTTCTGCTGAAGTAATCTTCCACGTCAGCCACAAATATAAGACCATCATGGATTTGCATCATGCTTCTGATTCAAATAGATCCACAATTTGTAGTCAAATTGCATCTTCAGTCACCCTGAAGTACATATATACATGTATGCACAATCAAAATCTGAAACTAAAAGTTCCACTGGATACGTGGTGTACTATGAAATATATTGGTATGCTAGAAATAAATAATCTATTGCATCCTGAACTGATGGCTAGTCTTTGTTCATTACAAAGCTGGCTGAGTTCTTTATTGATCTCGTACCACTTATGTCTCCTAGTCCCAAAAAGGGAGGTTTTTCAAGTGCCTACAAATTCACTACTTCAATATTACCGAATAAAAAGCCACTTTGTACAAAGTTCAGCTCAATGACTGGTGTTGGCAATATGTGACTGTCTGGGCAATAAGTCAATAAACACTTCAAAGGATCCTTATTTTTGAGACTCTCTGGGGCCATCGTAAAATCTAAATAAAAGCTGTTACATCCATATTTGGATACTTGTGCACAAATAAAGATAGATTTCTTCAGAAACTTAATACAGCTATTGATCTCTCAAACGCGATAAAATTCGCCATCTTGAAGCTGTTTTATTGTGAACCTTATATTAATGTTCTATTGTTTTGTTACGACAAGCTGGAGCGGGTCGTTATCCTTTGGCTATTCGGGGTGTTCTTTAAAATATTATTTGCAATAGTTAGGAATTTTTTTTTGCGTGTATTCGTTTTCAACCCTGCAGGAAGTTCACGGAATTCGGAATGTTGAGCTTTTTACAATGATGATCAATGAGAAAATATATTGACAAGCATAAACAAATAGGCAATACAGTTGTCTCAAAAATAATAATGCAAATTATATTTAGATTAGGGAGTGTGAACTACATTAAAATTTTTCAAGTATTCAGGATGGCTTTCATATCCACAAAATTTCGAGCCGAAAGTGGATCTTAACCATGTGCATAGTTCAAAATCTGTGAATACCAGGAGCATCCCAATAAACCAGAGAAAATTCTTGTGCAGTACAGTTCTCCCTAATATAAAATATAATTGAGCAGTATTGTTTTGAGATAAATGTATTGGCCATTTATTTATGGCTTGCAAATATATTTTCAATAGGCTACCATTGCAAACCCAGCCACAATTGGATGAAATGATCTAAAATAGTCCGAAATGGGTGCTCTTCCTGTAGGGTGTTTTAAGAAGCCTTTCACCGTAACTGTCGGTATTCCATTGAAATAAGAATCACTAGGTTAGGCTGCACACACTCCAGAAAGAGCATCCATTTCTGACTATCTTTAATAGTTTCAATCAATTCTGATTGGGTTTTACATTGGTGGTCAGTGAGAAAATATATTTTGAAGCATAAATAAATAACCAATACATTTGTCTCAAAAGTAGTATTGAACAATTTTGAATTTATATTATATTCAACTGTGTTAGAATTTTTCCAGTTTACTTAGGGATGCCTCTGATATTCAAAGATTTCCAACAAAGCACATGATTAAGAACCCACTTCCTGTTGGAATATCTGTAAATATCACAGCCATCCTTATGTAGTTCAGCTCTCCCTTAATATTATTTTTGAGACAAATGTATTGGTTATTACCGCCCGCGTACATAGTATGACGGGAAGGTACTGTTTTCACAGGTGTCTGTCTGTTCACAGGGGGGTACCCCAACTCCATCCCATAATACTTCCACTGGTCCCATATCCTTTCTGGGGGGGTGCCCCATCTCCATCTCATAAAAGTTCCACTGGTCCCATGCTCTTTTTTTTGGGGGGTAACCCAGTCACAGGCTGGGGGGTACCCCAGGTCAGGTCAGGATGGGGGGATACCCTGGGATGGGGTGCCCCCAGCCAGCTTAGGTTTGGGGACCCCCACCAGCTTAGGTTGGGGTAACCCCCCAGCCAGGTCAGGTTTGGGTACCCCTGTAGGCAAGGTCAGGTCGGGGTACCCCCCTGGCCAGGTCAGGTTTGGGTACCCCCCCCCCCACGGGCAAGGTCAGGTTGGGGCCCCCTTCCGACAGAACAGCAGAACGAGCATTTGCTACGCGGAGGGTAGTATCCCTCTTGCGTTCACGCAGGAGGACTTTCTAGTTTAGTTGTGCTTTCAAATATATTTTCTCATAGACCACCATTGTAAAACCATGGTTCGCGCAGGGTGCTGCGACAAATTCAACAACCAAAGCTCACAATGTTGTGTGCCAAAATGAGCAGCTGTCTTTATCCAAAAAGTGCATCTACCAACGACAATTGTGTCTTCGGGGATAACAACTGCCTCATGACCTGTTTTTGTAATAAAAACATGGTCTTAAGAGTACGGACATGAAACTGTCCCTAATGAACTGTCATTTAAGACCAGAAATAATCTACGAATTATTTCACAATTTGCCAATTATTCATCCTGTTTTAGGGAAACATTATCGCCTCAGTAACAAGAAAATTCCTTCTGAAAGCAGGCACAGAGTATTCTGGGTTCAAGATGAAAACAGTTTGCTAGTTTGGGAAAAGTAACAATGAATGATAAAGACTGCGAGCTTCCTTCAATATTCCATCAAAGAACTATTTAGAAAAAAAAACATGCTCAAAGAATTAACATGCAACATAATATTTTAACGTACATGGATTTGTGATCGAATATTCTGACTATTTTATCCCAAATTTTCGCAGTGTAACATGATTTTGATACACGAAATGTCACGTTAAAGTAAACACGCCCACTCCACCTCCACTACAGGGTGGTGACAGACTATTAGTAAGTAGGCGATGGAGACAGGTAAAAACATGCAACCAAAAAAGTGTCCAGACAAATTTAAGTTAATCAGACGATAGTCTCCTCAACATTTACCGAATTGCAATGTCCACAAAATGTTAGAGAAGTTCCCTTCGGCGTATCTTGCGGAAAAAATTGCCACTGCTGACAAACATTGATTTTCTGTTCTGCCCACATTCTCAAAATGTGGACATCATTTCTCTCTTGAATGCACTTGAGACTAAAAGTTTCTGACAGTAGAGGATTATTTTTTGTTCCATTTCAAGACGAATCCCGTCAATTTTTCAAGTTCTTTGCTGGTTTGCGGAGGACTCCTATAATGAGTCAAACTTGGGATAATCAATATCCTGGTGCTGATAGCCTCTCACCGAGCAACCTCAACATGCAGTCCTGATGTCATTACAGTTCCTGCATTACAATAGGCATCGCTTGAATCGAAACAAGAAACGGAAAAGTCAGCACAAGCTGCTGTAGAAGGGAATCACTTTGGACACTGCAGCTTATTTACTAGTTTGTTACAGTGGTAAAACAGGTGCCTTGAATACCTAATCTGATTCTTTGCAAAGTCCCCAAGCGTAATTAGAAAAGAAATGACCAAGATTTGTTGAAACACAAGAAATTAAACAGCAAAACGCGTTTGAACTGATTGCGTGCTGCTTCAAAGCTCAGAATCTGGCTCCTGAACTGCAGGGAAATATAAAAACATGCTTTGATGACTCACACATGTGTAATGTGATTTTATGACCAAATACGGAATTCATCAACTGGTTATGACAATTCAGAAACTGATTAAAAAATAGTAGGAGGAAATTGCATAACAGGAAAAGTACATAACATTAAATATATTATTCATGGAGACTACATGACGGAGATTATGCTCTTCAGTTCCTTCGGTGATTTTGTTTTACAAATTATCTCACGATAATTTTTAGGTAAGAAATGTACTCGCTTTAAACCATACGTCTAATTATTTCTGTTAATTTCTGGTTTCTGCCCATAGCTATCTATGTTTAAAAAAACACAATGGCCAGACGAAGCTATGTTTGAAAAGAAAAACCCACACAATGACCAGACAAGAAAACCGTGAGGTTCTTGGAGACAGCTGTTCAGAACGGTCACAGTAGGTGGAATATTTGGGTGGCGCTTGTTGTTTCAAAATGTCATTTTAATAAAAATCAATAAAATAACAATGATTGTTTGTCATTTAAGAAATTACACATTCGTGAATGACAGTTTTTAAGTGATAATGATAATGACAGGAAACGACACCGAGTTTTTAAGTGATAGTGATAATGACAGGAAACGACACCGAATTGTCACAAGACCAAGTCCGATTTTTGACAAGCTTTTTGTTTTGTATCATGTCGTTCCAATGCCTTATAATGTTTTCAATCGTAACCAATCTATGTAGCACATTTTTACTTTGCAAACAGCTGTGCAAAATATACAGTGCTACTTATCTTTCACTTATAATATGCTGTCAGGCCCTTAAAGAAAGAAAGTTCTCTTTGATTATTACATGACGAGGACCCACAGTAATGTGTAGGTTACCATTTTGAACAGGTCTTCGTTAGATAGGAAATTAAACTTCCTGATTTATGTGAGCGACAAACTTAGAGTGCCAGTTAATCAGGCTAAAATAAGTTGGCCTACTCAACATGATTCCACACAAATAGCTCTAAATTCTCATTTTACATAAAAAATACCAGCAAAAATATGAACCAATATTGAGATATTCTATAGAAATTGAAAGTCCGTTTACACATCATTTCATGCAAATACCTCCCAAGGATGCTGAATGCAGCCGATAAGAATGTTACTTTATCAATTAAGCAAATATGTTAAAACAGACCTGTTCTTTTTGCTGTTTTCGGTATTTATGAGACTGCATACATTGCTTGTTCCTTTTTCTATTTAAGAAACTGCACCTATTGCTGCCCAATTTTGCATACTCCTACCTAACTTGATAATAAATTCGCATATTGCAAATATTTTCTTTGTTAAGCGCTTCGCATTCTATGCAGGATGAAGCTGCAGACGAATAAAGACAATGCATCACACCATTCATTTAGAACAATGACTGGAGCAGACAAGGCTTTTTCAGTGCATTGAGCTCACCTTGACTCCAATTACAACGTTGTGAAATATGCTTTGAAATAAACACTTACTTCTTGATTTTTGCGACTTCTTTTCTTTTGGTTATGTTAGTGAACGCCACAAATCCATCGGAAACAAAACAGTAATCCTCAAGGCGTTCTACATTGTGATAATCCCGTCATAACTGTGTGTAAAATGATGAGAATAAAGACATGGTGCTACTGAAGTCTAACACACGCGCCGTCTAAATATGGAGTGGAATGATTCACGGCTTGTGTGTTGGGTAGTGTGAGCGTGCGGCTGCTTCTCCTTGCAGGTGTAGGGTCTGTAGCAGGCGAGGGATGCGGCAAGGCCAATATCTGCTCCATCATGCATGATGCACTCGCCTCTGTAGCAGCGAGAGAAACAAATTCAATTGATGGATTAGCATCCCTTGCCCACGCCATCTACGTTGATCCGTCAACGATCTAAATATCTTATTATTAATTAAAAATTAATTAAGTGGTTTCAAGATTCTTAGAAATATTCTTTTTTTTATTTTCAAAATAGAAAGAAAACGCGAAAAATAATAAATTAACAAATTAGCCAAATATATATTCCTAATTTCATTTGCTTTTTAATTTACCCTTTAGCTTTCCGCAAAATCATACATATGGCAAGTTAGTAAAATGAAACATATTTTGCTGAATATCTTTAACTTATTACTATCACAATGTACTTTTATTTTTGTCAGCCTAGTTTTGAATAGTCCAGTGTCACATTACTTCTGGAGTTAAAATGGTGATTGAGAAATGCGAAATAATAGCGGGAAATGAATTCATTTGTTCTTTGGAAACAAAATTGTTTTTGTTTCCAGTTTCTGCGGTGGAAATGTCCAATAGCTACATTTCTTGAAACAATTGGGATAAAATTGAAGAAAAGAAAATAAGAAACATATTTCTACAGTCGCGGATCCAGGATTTCTTTGACTGGTAGAGTTTTACCAGGATCAGACTAAAGAAAATTGGTCAGGCTGAGCTCATCTGGACCCTCTTCAAGAAATATATGAATTTTTTTTTGTGATGAAAATCTGCACATAATTAAGGGCAGATAAACCACCACAAACCAATTACACAAAATTGGCTTCTTAAGAATTCATTCATTGGTGGATTTGCCCGAAGTTTCTTTTTTTTCTTATTTTTCCATTCATCAGACTGAGCACAGTATTCTTGTTATTCTAATGAATTTCATTGTTCCGATTTAGAACACGCCGTTTCAGAACAGGACTAACTTTCTATTTCCAGGTGGGATTTTGCTTATAAAACTCAGTGTGAAAATGTGTAGTTTATTTGAACATGCACCGGCACAAATCAAAGAAATAGATCAATTGAACATAAAGGCCAACACGGGGGATGTGTAATGTGAAAAAATACAAGGAAAAAGAACTTTTTTCCCAACAGGATGGATTCAAGAACAAGAAGTTTAATATGGAAGCATGCTAACGTTTATGGATAAACAGTATAGGAAGTGAATCTTACAGGGAGTAGAGTGTGAATATTATGAATTAAGTGTTGAAAAGGAAAAGAAATAGCAGTGACCTTTATAAAAACATGGTTTAGTTCACGCTTCATTGATCAAGACTGTCCCATATACAGATTGGTTCCGGTTAATTCGAACACGGTTAATTCGAAGTTCCATAATTCGAAGACATTTTAAGACTAACTTATCTCGAAGTGTCTGTAAATCGAAGTTTTGGGGCAACTTAATTCGAAGTTTGGTGTAATTTGAAGTGTTAATCAAACTGTGTCTTTATTTGATTACTTTGAATTAGAAATCAGACTGTTAATCAAAGGGCTCATGTTGCCTCATGTAAAGGATAAGCAGTCTTTTAGTTTATGTTGAAATGGTCAAAAGAAATATACAAGTTATAATACATGGAAATTGAATATAAGATCAAAACTAATAATATGAATGCATAGAGGACACTGAGACAATTCCAACAGTTCAAGTAGATTGATAATGGGACCATAATTAAGAAAGTTATGGGCATTTATGTCAACAGTCTCTTTTGGTTCATGTCGAAATGCTCGAAAGAAATGTACATGTTATAATACATGGAAATTGAATATAAGGTCAAAAAAGGTCGAATGGAAGTTATGGGCATTTATGTCAACAGTCTCTTGTTTATTGTTCTAATGTCAAAGCCATTGTTAAAATAATGCTATGATGTGGCTTCAGTTTGTAATGCAATGCCATCAATTTGCAAAGCCATGTCAAAAGAGTCAAACGATAAATAGATTATTTAAAGTGATGTAACTGTATTAACAGTGTCAGAGTGGAAAGAACAGGTGGGTAAACATGAAAGGATGCTATCTGAGTTTGAAGGGATACTATTTCCTAATTTGAAGTAGGTCTGAGTCTGATTCAAACTTTAAATCAAAGGAAGCCACCATTCAAAGTAATAATTCAAACTCAGTCCTAATTGGAAGACTTAATTCAAAGTAACCTGTAATTTGAAGTTTCCTGCAGAGTTTGAATTACATATTATATTTTAATTCGAATTTCCACTTAATTTGAAGGAAAAAATTGGCACTGAAGCACTTCGAATTAACCGGAATAGACCTGTAAATACAGTCAAACAGTTAATCATTATCAAAAATCTAATTAAAACGTGTTCAAAGGAATAAAGATACAGAAAAGTTCTATCTGTTAGAAAGAAGAGGGATAGTATCAATGTTGGAAAAAAGATGAATTATTTTAGAAGAATCCTACTATTAAATACTGATAATAAGTTGTACGCAAAGACACTTGCTAAAAGTATGCAGAAAATGCTTGACTATCTGATACACCCATCACAAACAGGTTTATTGAGGGGCAGACAACTATCCCAAAATATCATTAAATTGTGGAAGATTTTAACCAATGCAAAGAGCAAAAGATTGATGGTCTTCTAGTCAGCTTTGATTTCAAGAAAGCACTTGATGCCGTCTCATGGATAGTGCTATTCAAAGCCATGGAAGCTTATGGTTTTGGTAAACAATATATATCGTGGGTTAAAGTGATATTTAAAGATCAATTAACCACAGTCTCAAACAATGGTTTTTGGTCAAAATGGTGTACCCTGAGCACAGGATGTTGTCAAGTGAGTGGAGCTCCTGGAAATAGATATCAGACAAAATAAAGAAATAGTTGGAAGTAGATCTATGTAAAATTGCGAAGTTTCCAGTACTGACTACTGATGGGCGGGATTATTACGAATATATACAATTAGCAAAAAATATGGCATTAAAGAGAACAACCTGTGCAGTTACTGTAATTTTCAAGAGGAAAGTATTGAGCATTTATTCTATTTATGTAATAAAATTAAACCCATATGGGAGTATGTTAAGCAATTATGGCCTAACGCGAAGATTGAACTGTATGATATTGTGATGAACAAAGTGGTAGAGAACCCAAAAAAATGTAGAAAACACGATCATGTTATTGACAAAACAATATATTTATTCCCAACAGTGCCTAGAAAAAGTGTTCACGGTAGCAGGGTTGAAACAACATATAAATTATTAGATCTACATGTTAATCGAACAAACAATCGCTGTAAATAAGGGTAAGCTAGACTAACACAACCTCAAATGGCAAAGAATTACTCTGTGAAAGCAAACTCGATAAAAAGATTTAAAATGCTTATGTAGCGCAAGTGACAAATAAATGGGTTACATAGATCCCAAATACAAAAAAAGAAGAAATAGTTGGAAGTAGGAGATAGTGAAATCAAAATGGGACAATTTGCAGACAATTTATGGCCAACACTGAAAGCATCAACCTCAAACTTGAGTAATATACTTGAGGAATTAGAAAGATTCCAAAGCTTTCTCTGGTCTAAGTATTAACTCGGAAAAATGTGCAATTTTAAAGTTAGGGCCATTTAAAGCCTCTGAGACAAAGTATTACACCAAGAGAAAGATGTTTTGGTCCCCAAAGCACATTTGTATTCTATGCTTCCAAATATATCCAAACATGCAAGCAATGTATCATGAAAACTTTGCAAACCTATTAGAAAAAGTACATGGTATCTTGGAAGCATTGGGGCACCACAGCCTCACCTTAATATGTAAGCAAAATTATAGTAGTGAAGACCTTAATTAATACCTTGTTCACAAATTAGATGTTAGCATTACCGTCACCCCAAAAGGAATTTTATAAGACATCCTGAACTTCTTATGGGAAGGCAAGACACCAAAAATTAGTTATATGCCAGATTATTCCAAGATCACACAAAGTCGGTACTAAAATTTGTTGATTAAGAAACAAAAAATTGCATTGAGAAGGTATGACACAATTAATTCAAATTAATTGGAATTCCATAATGCTTTCATATTTTGTTATTTACCTTACAAATAAATTCTGGATGAATTTTTAAGTGGGGTCACTGACATGTTTTAAGATATTTTGCCACAAATTTGATTGGAATAGATATGTAGAAAACACTATAGAATTTAACACAAATTATCTGTTTAATCATTAAATAGTAATGTTATTTTTCTACAACTTTCCACAATTACCTGGACTTGTATGTCAATGAAAATTGTGTTGAAGAAACTAAATGTGACCAGCCAAAATTTTCTGCTGTAGACTTTCAAAGCAGTTTGTCAATTAAATAACATATTGTGTGATGGATAATACCACTGTAACTCTGTAAAAACCATTTTGTGGTAACTAATTGTTGCATACCCACTTAAAAGTGACATGGCCAATCAGATGGAAAAGCAATACCCAAATAACTATAACCTAGGAGATACTTCTTGGTTGTACAACGGACTATTGGTTAAAGATGATCAGATCTGGGAATGCAACATCCAAAGACATTGAAAAGTTAATGTCATTCCCAGTACCCTAAAAACATTGTAAAAAATTCATTTCAAAGAAACCTAAACAAATTATAATGAAATAGCTGTGTCCACTGCAATAGGAAATTCACTAATATATAAGGCAAATATGCCCATCTTTGATAAAAAGCTCATAGATTCAAATGTGAATCCGGAGAAAAAAAAAGATATCTCATATGTACTGAGTTAGTGGCTTGGAAATCAGATCTTGGAAAACTTGTAATATGATTGATAGAATGGATTAACAATGCATGATTAGTAATCAAATTTTTTTGACCTTCGCTTTTGTATCTTCATTTTGATAATATTAAATCAAACAACACTCTTTTTGGCTAATGATTATTTTTCCAAATATCCGCTACAAAGTGCCCCAGAAGCGCTTTTGAAATTGTTTTTATGCGCAAAGTATAAAAATAATTCAATCCACTTGGAGGGGTGATGTCTTCATTTCCTGAAATGTAAACAACTTTGCCTCGAAAAATTCCTCATTGATTTATCATGGCCATTTTTTGAATGATTTTAAGTCAGCTTTTGTCATCAATTTAGTGGTAGTATTTCATGCAGCACTGATATGTTTGCATTCGAATGACAAACCACCCCGCACATGAGACTCATTGTGGACTGTTCCACTAAAGTCTTCTGACCTTGTTGGCGAAAAAAAAGCTGCCAAATATTCGTAATAACCCCCATAATGTTCACATAATTTCAAACTCACATACTGGAAAAGTTGGGAAAGATTTGTAAGGAAAGTATAACTAAGGATTTACCGTGCTGCAATGGGTAAGTAACTTTAAATTTATGCAATACAACCCCGTTTTCTGCAAACAATTTTGATCTCGCACGTCTGTGACATTCGTCGCTTAAAGAGGAAAATTTTCACTCTTCGGATAATTCGAGCATATACGATAGTTTATCTCTAGAATACGTGAATGAACAGCAGTATGCTGAAAGCATTGCGCCTGCGGCTTTTTTTTTAATCCTTCAACATGATCAAGCCGGTGTATTTCTTGTATTCAAAATGGCGGCTTTCGGGCTGCGCGAACATATTTCGTTTGGAAGTTGGTACGTCAATTGTTGTTTGTGTTGCGGTTAGTTTATACCCATGCATTGCTGTGTTTCATTTCAGTCAAATGAGTCTTTTGGTGTTTGTGTGCGGTTACATTCAAGAATGTTGCAACGGCCTGTTGTGACTACGTTGGTCATGAAAGCTTGACACTGAACAGGCAGTCATTTGGGACGAGTAAACATGTCATCAGTCAATTTCATACAAACTTTGAATCTATCAGTTGACGTCTTCAATATGTTCATTAAACCTTCGTACTTCTTGTATGAGAAAAACTTTCCGTCGTACCAAAATTCGTTGACATGCCCTTCTGATCATGTCTTAGGACAATGATCTTCGCATGCCTTTTCATTTTTCTGCATAAGGAAGAAGAAAATCATAAGATATGTATGTTGGGATGTGCTCCGAAAAACGCTGGTGGCTTTTTCGTGTGTTCACTTGTTATACATACATGCCAGCAGTTGTGTAGAGATGAGAACAATTTGCCCCGGGCAAGTGGCTCAGTGTCTTGGATGTCAAATGTCATTGTACAAAGAGTATTTTTCCCGAACTGACTTATATTTTGTACATGCAACAACTAGGGTTAGAGGTGCTTTTGTGTAAAAATACCAAGGATGAAACCGTACGTATGGGTGTCTTGTGAGACTGTACCGATAAATACCAAATGTTTTGCCTTTGACTTTGCGGAAAAAGAAGTAATTCTTTAAGACCCCCAGAACTGGGACTTGCGTTGTGTTTGCTGTAGAAAGAGGGGGAGAGAACAGATGTACGTTGGGTTGGGGCTGTTGTACCAATTATTACGAAGTTGTCAGTGAAAACAGCCATGCAACAGAACAATTAGGAAGCCTTCTCATTGTACTCTGTATCATCGAATTTGTTGTCAATGCCAAAGCCCTTGTCGTTCATGAAGGGTTAGTATCATTCTTATGATGCATCATTGTTGAGAAAATTACTCATTGTGAGCTTTCAGTTCAGTTCGGTAACGAATCATGTAGCCTTTTTGTCTGTCAACGTAAACATGTGATCAGATGTGAATAATCATATTTACAAGCTGCTATCTCTTATTGATATTTCACATAAGTACTGAATATCTACTGTTTGCAATATGTGCATGCAGTAAGTGGATTTGATTTACTATTCTAACGCTGTAACTGCAATAAACTCAACAAGAAAATCCACCTGTGTGAAAACGCAAGAGGCGTACCGCCCGCGCCATATCCTGTCCGTGGCATTTCCTGCCTTGGGGGGGGGATGCAGGGAGGTACCCTGGCCAGGACAGAGTACCGCCTGCCCCCACCCATGCCCTCCCTGTCAGGGCAGAGTATCCCCCCCGGGACCAGGACCAGGACAGGGTACCTGCCCCCCCAACCCCCACACCCCCCTCCCCCCGGCAGGACCAGGACAGGATACCCAATCACCCCACCCTGTGGACAGTCACACACCTATGAAAACAGTACCTTCCTGGTACTTCGCACGCGGGCGGTAAAATAGTGGAATGTGGGGAATTCAGTACATAGATTAACGGATGATAACACTTCTACTGATTGTGGGAAATATGCAGTTACCCTCGTTGACCAATCAGTGCTCGAATCGTAGTTTTATTTCTTACTAGTGCAATAAATCTAAACACAAACTTAAATGTGTACGAATTGCCATCAAGTGCAGATCCTTGTCTTTGCACTCTTAAGCTCAATGGTAAACAATGATGACCTTGTCTGACCATCGCCTGAAATATAACAATGTGTAAGAGGTTTCACCTCAGTGGCACAGATTTAGAAAACGAGGGTAAATCTGTGGGTTTCATAAGAAAGTCGATGAATTTTTTGGATTTCTCTGCCAAGAATTTAGTGACCATCCTGCGTTTACGGATTCCTGTTGTCTTTCGTGATTCAAGGTTTCAATGAAGATGCCAAAGAACGTACTTTTCTGGTGATAAGAGTATCTTCTTGTGAAAGCTATTCCAAAAGTAAGGATTCATGTTTGCGTCATCATTTTGACTGAAACACGTTGCATCATACACTGGTCCCACTTACAACCAGTTCCAAAGAGAACTGCACATTGTAAGTGGCGGTGCTCGTGGTAACCGATCTATTTGCTCGTTCTAAACGGGATCCAGTGTAGTTTCTTTATTTCTCAATAAATTTGTTCCAAATTGATAAAAAAAATTTGAATCTGCAGTTTCTTCTAAAGGTCAATGTAGTCCCCAAAAGCTCTCAATTTATGGCTATCAAAACAGTTGTTTGATTATTTATTGCACGAATATAATTTTTTGACAAGGTGCCCAGTAACCAAAGGAAGATAGTAACAACATTGTGTTCCATTTGGGGAACGAACATAACATGCAATTTTGCCCCGTTGTAACACAATCAATATCAACCTAACCTAACGTTTCACATACATCGTATTTATTTTGCTCGTGTCTAAGTTATAGTTAATGACCCGGGCCTTTTTGATTATCAAAAATAATGCCCGAGCCCGAAGGGCAAGAGCATTGTGTTGATAATCAACTAAGGTAACGGTTGTGGTCATTAAAAGGGTCTGAAAGTTTGAGACTGGCAAGGCATAAGAGATAAGCACAGTTGGATAAGCATCAGACTTCTAAACCAGTGATGGTCAGTTCAATTCCCACTGGAGGCAACTTTATTTTCAGTTGCGCCTGCAGAGCGACTTCTCACTATGCTGTTTGTTTGCTTGTGACAGATGTTCGTGCAAGAAATTGACACCAGGTGGCTCTGCCCTGTGCTAAAGATACTTATGCAAGAAATTAACACTGGGTGGCTCTATTCTGGCCTTAAAGATACTATTTTAGTCTTTAAGATACTTTTTGCAAATAATTAACACCAGGTGACTTTGTCCTGGGCTTAAATTACTTTATATGAAGTGCTTAAAGATACTTTTAGCAAGAAATTATTACCATGTCCTGGGCTTAAGGATACCTCACAGGAGGTGCTTATAGACACTCTTTAGTCTTAATAATACCTAACAGGAAGTCCTTAAGGACACTCCTGAGTTTTAATATGACAAATTGAAAAATTTATGTTGATGATACTTATAGCTTAATAATACCTCAGTATCAGAGTATCAATAATGAAGTCTCACAAAATTTGGCAGGAAATGAGATGTACAAGAGATCTGTTTACGATACTTCAGGCGTGACAAAATTCTGACAAGCATTCTGGTTTGCTGAAACTTTAAAAAAAAAAAAAACCTCAATGTCTATTTTATACAAAAATGTCAGATTTCTGTTATTTGCAAAGAAAACTTCGATTGCATTCATCCATGCATTTCTTGCATTCATTCTTGCATTTCTTAGTCTCAGAGCTGTCATACACCAAACTTTCCCAGAGAAATGTCATTTGGCTCGTGAACATTTACCGATGCCACAAAGGATATATTTGTGTGCCATTGTAAAAACTAAATAAAACCTATTAAAGATAATGGGATGGATCATCTTTGATAATTGAGCCGTGGCCTTCTGCTCGCCAGATGATATGTTTATTTATGTTGCGCAAGTACAAGACCAAGTTTTAACATGATCTTGGCAAAATACATTTGAATAAATTATTAGATAGTATCTGATACAGGGATTTCGTTAACACTCGTTTACTCGTCCACAAACATGTTAAAATCAGTGTGGACGAGTGGATTTTGTATACC
>JBCAUG010270328.1:0-18076 GCA_038406175.1 Haplosyllis leylae
TCCATTTTCAGACAAGTTTTCGTCAAATGCAGCCACTGTTCCAACATTACCCCCCATACTTACCACCCTAGTAGGGGCTGACACTCGGCCTTCAGTGTCAGCCCTCACTAGTTTGCCACCTGAGTTTGGGATCCAACCCCACATCCACTCCCTAAAGAACTTGTTGGTCCCCTCCATCCAGCTGTCAGCTGACCAGTCCCTGTTGAACTGTCCCTTGTCCACAGTTTCCCTGTTGCACACCATCAGTCACTACCCTACTAACTGGAACTGATCCTGGTTGTTGCACCTACTGGCTCTCACTTGCCACAATCACCGGATAACTGGGTTGAGTGCTCAACGTGTAGGGTTGAACCAAGCCAGGCTGTAAATTCATTGGCATAGATGTCCCTGTCAACTGCATACCCATCAGAGGTGTAGGCTGAGCATTTCTCTGTGGCTGCTTTTCATCAGATTGGTTCCCTCTGGATCACAGATATTGTCGCTGAGATTCTGTTGGACAGTCTTGGGCCCTATGACCAGTCCCTTTACAATTAAAACATTGTCCCGAAAATTTGCTTCTACCTGTTGGGCAAACTCGCTTCACATGTCCACTTCAATCACATTTAAAACACTTATTGGACTTAGGATCTTTGTTGCTGTTGTTCTGTGAACCCTTGGAACCATTTTGCTGATTAGTATAGGAATCCTTACTTTGAGTCTGATCAAACCTTGATGAGTCCACTTTCGACTTCTTTGCAGGAGGTTGACTGGTCACAGCTCTTATCATCACATCATCCTTCTTATCATCCTCTGAGTCCCTTTCAGTTTTCGTAGCTCGAGCCCTTGTTTCACTCTTCCGTGCTTTATAGGTCTCACTATACTGCACAACATACTTCACAGCATCATCAATATTCTTGGGATTCTTGACAAACTGAACCTGTGCTTTAGCATTTGTATCCGCCAATGCTTCAAAGAATTTTGAGACCATATCTTCTCTCCGAGTCCTCTGGTCTCAGTTTGGAAAAGCCTTGTCATAAAGGACTTTAATACGAGCAGCTAATTCCTCTGATTGTGATGGAGCTTGCCTCAATTCTGTCCATTGCAATTTATAGCCTCTCTTTGACTCCACAGTCCGGTATCTCATCTGCAGCTCCTGAACCAACTTTTTATAATTAGTCCAAACCTTCCTGCTCACTGAACCAAAGACAAATTCTCCAGCTTTCTTCCTCAATAATGGAATTAGGGCACTAAGACGCTCAGCTGATGTCCATCTGTGTGTCTCTGCCACATCCTCAAACCTTGCAAACCAGACCTTCCATTTTTCACCTTCACCAGTAAATGTAGGTAAGAAGCGTGAAGCTCGTGGGATTCATACACCAGCTTGGAAACTTGAATCAAGAGATCCTAAGTCATCATCAGCAGTCTCATCACTGTCATCATCTAGATTATCACTTGAAGATTCACTTGTAGAATCAGTATTGTGTGATGATGCACTCTTAACTGATCTGGCTTTGACACATTTCTTTCCACGGCTTCTCTTACTCCTCACACTAACAGGACTCTCAGAAGAACTACTCTGAAAAGTTCTCGGTCTTCTTGAACTTCGAGTCCGGTCCCTTTGTCTTTTATGTCCTCTTTCATAGACAGAAGAATTATCAACATCTGTATCAGCCGTAATGTCCAGCTTATCTCGAGAAGATTGACGTCCCATAGATTCCTGTCTACTTGGGTCTGTACACAATACCCTTGATACCCCCGTTATCACAGGACTGTTGGCTTCTGGTCTCATAGATGGCTGTGTAACAAGGCCTCTGAGAGATGAAGAACCAGGATCTGATGCTCTTTGTTCACCTGAGACACCTGATTCCGCACTCTCTGCTTGTCCTTGTAGCTCACTGATTAATGACTCATTCCGCTTTAATTGACTCAATATTGAATCATGAACCTGGAGTGCCCGCCCCATCATAGCACTCAGACCTTGCTGGTCATCTCTGCGATTTGACACAACATCCCCCACTGACATAGTAGCCATTGAACTTGATCGTTGAGTCATAGTTGGTCTTATCAGTTGTGAATCTTGGTTAGTACTGACATGGTTAATAGCTACAGCTTCAGATTGATTCTCATTCTGTTGAGAAGACAGTCCTGTTCTTGGTTGTTCAGCCGAATCAGAAACACCAATCGATCTGGCAATGCTGGGATTAGTCGTGGATAACCCTCTTTCACCATGACTATTTCCCATTGCCATATCAATTGAAGGCAAGTTCAAATTTGCGATCTCGGAAAAACTCTTTCCTGTCAGAGTTTTCAATGCGTCATCTAAGTCACCCACAGTAATTGTCGATCTTTGTCTCAGGACGGAATTATCCTGAGCAACTCCATTTGTCCGATTTGATTCCATCATGTTTGACATTGGACTTGGAACACTTCCTCAACCTACTTCACTCTGGCCTGAATCACCCGACAGACCGCAATCAGCAGGAGCATGAATCTCTACACTTGTGATGTTTCTCGGCAAAGCCATCACATTTCCATTATTTCCATTTCTCGTCACAGGAGAAGAAACACTCGGCAGAACATCCTGTGAAGGGACTGGGGTTACAGTATTTCTCTCATCATCAATCACTTCCACAAGATCTGACTGGGTGTGCCCATTTCCACAAATACGGCCAGATCCAACATCATCAATTGTTTGATCTAGGTGTCTTCGTTTCACACTAGTCATTGCACATTTACCCTTTCGAGCCATCAGTTTCTTCAGGCCTGTTTGCATTGAACTTTGTTTCCGGATTTGAACTGCTTTTAGGTTCTGGGTTTGTTTCAACTTTGGTTTTGCACATTCATCATCATGGCTCTTTGTCTTTAACTTTGGCTTCACACTCGCACCAGTTGATCGTTTTGACAAAGTTGTCTTACTTTGTATCTGTTTTGGAGGCATCTTATTCTCACTGTGTTACCAGTTTTCACAGCATCACTAATCACACAAATTATTCTTTACTCATTCAGCACCAGATAAACTTGTAGCTCTCTCATTCAGCATTCAATATCTCTTTTCAATGCCCTTGCAGTTGTGGATTACTCTATTACATCAGAAATTGAGTTCTTGTCAGCAGACACCTTCGTAGCTATTACCAGGAATAAGTTTTACAACTCTATTACTCTGTGGCAAGTTGTTTCTTTTTATGTCAGGGATGTGTATTGCCAAAACAAAGCCTCATACCCTCAAGGCCAGGATTTAGTGTGGGTCCTACACCATCAATACTACATAGTTGAAGCAATGTCCAAACATCAATTTATTCCATGTTTGGCAGCATCCAGCATTTGTTGCTATGACCAAAATTCAGTTTTACACACTTTTAGTAAGTTCCTGCAGTCGTAGATAATGCTAAGTATGAATTTAAACTTGTCAGATCAAATTAAGTTGACATCCAGGACTCTTTGGTTACCATCAACACCATGTCAAAATGCCTCCAGACAGTCGTGGACATGTGTAAAATCACCCTTAGCACACCCATCAATTGTTCAATTCAGTCATACAAGAAAGGCAACCCTAGACATTCAGGGTTCAGTTCTGGCATTTGTAGCAATGAACATGAACTTATCTCTCAACTCAGGTATTCATAGTTATGACAAAATGAACTCTCTGCAACAAGCTCTGGACAATATGCATTCGTGGCATTGACCAGGACACCTGTAATTGAGTCCCTATGCACATACACAGTCGTAGCAATCACAAACTTTTACTCAGGATCTCCTATATTCAACTTGGATAAATCTCTCTCATTTTAATGTGCCATGTCGTAGCAAGCATTAGCTGGTCATATTTCTGCACTATAAATCACTTCTGATGAAGCAAACAAGTCGTAGATACATCAGGGAAGGTTCCTAGACACTCAGGAAGGCTTCCCTGCAGTCGTTGATAACTCTAAGCTGATGTATAAAAAGTTGTAAATCAAGCTAAAACTTACCCAATTTCCTCTGGGTTCTTTTTAGAAACAGTATATTTCAATCCTAATCAGCTGCCACCAAAAATTGTTACATACAACTGCCCAGCCAATTGTGATTTTCTGATTTTTCTTTTTATTTCATATATATTTTCTGCATACAGTAGCTAAAATAATGTAATGTTGCTCCTAAGACAGCCAGAACCAGAATGCCCAGAGCCAGGATATTTCTCAATACATTTGCCCAAACAACTGAATTCCTTCTCCTACACTATTGAAAATAATTTATACTGGACAGGAAAGACTGAGGAGGGTTTGGTCCAAACAGTGCACAAATGTTTCAACAGTCCCACAGAATAAGTATCTAGTGACGAGAAACATCCTGGTTCATGCTACGCGAAGTCCCAACAATTTCAAGAAAACCTTCAATTATAAATAATGACACAATGACAATTCAGAAGGAAATTTAGTATGTAAATTTCCATATTTTAGAAAATATAGTGAAATAACCAGTAAATCTTGACTTAAAGTTACCTTTTTACATTTTTGTATATTTCCAAATTATAGATTCTACAACTAAAATATCTTCCAGAGTTGTTGATTGTGTCATAACCCACTGAGTATTTTCGAAAAAGTACTAAATGTTTTTTGTGCCAACACAGCAAGTCATGAGTTCCGCTTGAATATAACCCGTGAGGTATCAAATAAATATTGTATTATAACTCTTATTGACTTCACATTATGATATAAATATAAATAAGATCCCTATCGCCATGCATAATGTCTTCGATAAAAAAAAATTGAAAGGAGCGAACAAACTTCATTTTAGACTCGTGACCATTTTCCCTCTGGGACCTTCATGAAAGCCCAGACATCCATCAGTGTTGTTGAAAATATTAAACTACAAAACCACTGATTCTACATTCCGTATATTTTTATTTTAGTTTTTTAATCATAAGAGCTACCTAAATGGTTGGTTCTAGTATTCCACTAAAACGTGTAAACGCATAGTTTCTTTTCTGAGATACGGCACGAAACGAAATCAAGCATGAGCCACCACTGCAGATACTTTATTCCGTTATTTTTATTATATTTATAAGAATAAAAACCAAATGTACACGCTGCATATGTGAATCTCCTATATTTCCCAGATAACCCTGAATTTATTCACATCCACTAATGTTCATCAATTAATTCCAGAAAAATAATATTAGGCGGCACAATATTGCTAGTAATCCAAACATTGTAAACATGCCACTCATTTGCTTAAAACAATTTACATGATAAATGACAATTTCTATGATGTAAGCGCTGCCAGTTGGTCTTATTTTTAATGCATCAACATATTATGCCTCATCGCAGCCGATTGCTACCATTTGCATTTTTGACGGTCTCATTTTTGGAGGACTTAGCGCTGTGAAGCAATACAGATTTGTGGATTGAAAAACATCCAGAATGAAGCTTTCAGGGATGTTGGTTTTTGTTAATACATTGGTTGTTTCATCACCATTTGGTGTAATATCTGCTTACGAAGAGTAAGTATTAATTTGTTTTGATCTCACTTGTCAGCGTGACTTTAAGCCAATAGAGGTGCTCAAACCACAGGAAATGTTTGACGGATTTCAACATAACCGCAGAGCAAAATATTTTTACTGAATATGGTTATTATGCCACATGCACAAGTACAAGAATAGTAATTACAGATAATACGCCCATATGACATGGAGATAAATGCTAACTACATTCCACACATTGTTTTCAGAAGTGAGCAAGTTTACTGCACTGTAATTCCAAACTCAACTATTGTGGCCATTACCTAACGTTTTATTGTTTTGAGGAAAATTTGAGGAAAATGTCTTAATTAGATATTGTTTCCAGTTGCTTTAGGGTGGACAATGTATTTTCTACGATACATCAAAGAGGAAATCGGCCCACACAGAAAAGGAAACTGTAAAGAATCGATTTCATTACTTTTTCCTCTTGTATAATGACATGGATGTGTCATACAATTCAAAATAGCATATCTGTGGAGAAGCTTTTCTACCCTGGCCCAGATAAACTAAAATGATTAAATTGGTGAAGGCGAATTAAAATTACTGTTTTAGCAGGAGGTGGACAATTTCTTTTGAAAAACTAGCACTCAGCGCGCTGATAACATTCAGATGTTCAGTAAATTGCACCTTGAAGGGGAGGTGTTTTTCTTTCCAGGATAGGTGACCTCAAAGAAATTAGCCTGGTACATATGGAGTGGTGCCCATCATAGTTGACCATGTGGTCTGCAGAGAAGCAATTTTAACACCCCTGGACTCGTTTACTTTTTTCATTTTTTTTGGGTTGCTGGTGAGGATGGAAACACTGCTCACCTTGACATTGTATACACACCTTAGACCAATGCTCCCCAGCCTTTAGATGGGCCAGGGCAGAGTCACACCATTTTGCCAGGTGGGGCAAAAGTTCTGACAGAATGCCACCACCCCCCAACAAGATGGAGACATGCAGTAAACTGCATCCCAAAGCAGAGGTGTTTACCTTTCAAGGATTGAGCACATTCTACTAAAATGGTGCTGCGCTGTCCTGGCCTGAGTATCCATTCTGAGCATTGGTTTGAGATGTGCACACCATGCCATGGTAAGTCACACTATTCATCCCTGCCTGCTGCCCAGATGAACTTAAATGAGTAAACATTTGATAAAGCACCACTCCACATATTTCTGGGTAATTTCCTTGAGGTTACCTGTGCTAAAAAGGGGAACACATCCTGTTTAAGGTCTAGTTTACTGCACATCTTTATCTTGTGATGGAGCTGAGTGGTAATCTGTAAAAATTGACCACCCCCTAAAATGGTCCCAGGCTACCCTCCCAGAATCAGAAAAAAGCATTGGCCTGAGGTGTACACACCATGCCATGGTGAGCAGTGCCTTTCATCACCACCCATGGCCTAGATGACCTGAAACAAGTAAATGAGTCAAGGAATGTTAAAACTGCTCCTCCACAAACAGTATCGTGATTTGATGGGGCATCATTCTGCATCTGCCTTGCCAATGTCATTGAGGTCACCTATCCTGGAAAGGCAGAGAACTCCTCATCAAGGCATAGTTACTCAAGTGGAGGCTCAGTAGTAGTCCATTGAAATTGACCAACCCCTGGCCAGCCCACCGCCAACTTCTTCAAAAATGGTCCCACTCTACACATGACCCTTCAACCCCATCTGACAAACAGTGATATATATGACCCTCTAAGTCACCTTACAGATGAGTTGAGATTTGATTTTGTGTTTAGAGAGCATATCCAGATGACGCACTAACAAAAATTTAAACTATTTGGATTTCACATACGATTATCATGATTTATGTTTTTATAAGTTATATGATGAAAAGGCGAGTAACAACAGAATTTTCACACTCAAGGGATGAAATGAAATGTTATAACCTGTTGTGTAGCTCTACTGTCAGCCATTTGAAATTCAAGGACATGTATTTTTGTTTGAGTCAGGTGCTCATCTAAACCAATAGGAATATTGAGCAGTTTGCAACAAAAAATGCAGTGGGTAATAATGCCACTATATTGAATCCTAGTGGGATATAACCTATTTTAACCCTGCCATTATGTCCATCCAAAAGTCACCCAGGTCCAATTCTTACTGGGGTTACATTTTGCTACTGGATTCTTTTTTGTTTTCTGGTGATTCTGTAGAATCTACAGAATGCATCTTTATTTAGGAAAAGCTCGATTGGCAACCATGCAGCACGATTTAAAAAATGTAATTTTAGTTTTTTCAGGACTGCTGAATCCCGTTTAACGGACAAGTTACACAACATTTCGAACACTTTTGGGACGTTGACTCGTCCAGTGCAGAACTACAGTGATATTGTCACACTGTATTATCGACTGAGACTTATTCAGGTGGGAGTAGATGAAGCCAGTAATACTTTCACAACATCGGTTTGGGCCTGGCAGGTATGCATGGAAAGTCGCTTCTTTGTAGAAATCCCCGATTTTCGAAAATCAGCATAAACTGAGTTCACGAATCAATATAACAAAGGCAAATTTATTCAGTAGGTCTATCAAAACAATTATACTGTTCTCTAAAGCTAACTTTTAAGGAATGAAAATAAATTTCGAAATGCAAAGCAAAGGATCAGCATTGATGCAAGACAGCAATATCTTCAGCACGTTATCTTTGCTTAATTTTATTAACCAGCAAAATACTCTAAGCCAAAATTTTCAGAAATGGATCGATTACAAAATGAAATGGAATGTCTCAGAGTTCGAAGAGATAAACAGTGTAATTATTCCATGCAGTTGGTTGTGGGTTCCTAAGATTTCTATTGTTAACACGTAAGTATTAATGAGACAGAAATGAATCAAGGGGAAGTGCTTCTGCTTTTTTAAAATGAAACAAGTATGATAGGTTACCTGTACAACGAGACGTAAATTAATTTTAGCCAAGTGACCTATGCTTAGAGCAAATAAACGATTTTTATGCTTGTATAGTCAACTCCATTATCAATGTGCAATTAGATTAATTATTTTAATTAATCTCATTTTTAAGAGTCAAAACCAGAATAGGAAAGACGCGAATGTTTCCATAATTTGAAATCTTTCCAGTGCAAAATATAGAAATATTTTCTTCCGTCTACGATATTCAGAGCAGATACAGAACAACTTGACAGAGAAACAGAATGTTTAGTGAAGCATAACGGAGAAGTTCGATGGCTTGCACACAGAATGTACAGAAGTGCCTGTCTATTTGATCTGACTAATTATCCTTATGATCATCACACGTGTCATCTTTGGTTTCAATCATTAGAGGCAAGTAAAATTATAACATTACATCTTTTAATCGACTCAAAGTCTGTTTAAGTAATTGTGTCTTTCAAAAGCAGACAACAAAATTCCTTCATCATTCTGTACCAAAATCAACTTCGACAAATTCTGACTAAATTATAGATAAATTTAAATGTACCTTTTTTTGCTTTGGTATCATCACTGGCTTTTTTGGGGTTGCAAAAATATATGGTTTAGCGATTGTAGAGCGTCATCTTATGTTAAAATTTCCAGTTGGACCCAATAGAAATGCTTCATTTCCAGACACACCTATTTTGTCTGACCATATATGGTCTCATGTGGAACTCTTCAACCTGACAATTTACAATGCCCCCGTGTAGGTGAAATGCCTTAAAAAGCTACTAATGAAGACTTCTGATTTTCAAAAAAATGATAGATCTACTGAATATAATTTCAGTCAAAATCAAGAGAGTTAGACTTACAACCCTATGAATACTCGCCTATGGACCTCGATACCTATCTGTCGGAATTCCAGAAATCAGATGAATGGGAAATATTAAACAATGAAACGATCAGAGTCAGAACCCCTAGAGAATTGGGAGAACTTCTCATGTTTTCCAGAAGAACAACGTTAAGGTAGCCTGCTTCTAAATTACCATACAGGTCTATTGTTTCAGTGTTAACAAGTTATGCAATGACAACGATTCAAGTTATGTGATATAATTCTCTCCTTGTTTCCCGTCAAAATGTGCCAATCACGTCTATCCTTACTGATTTTACACTGGGTTCATGAAAAAAAATTGATGTCAGCCTTTTGATAATTGGTTCATGAGAAATGACATGGACAATCTCTTTCAAATAGGTCATATCAATTGTTAATTTCAGATACTCGCTTACCATAAAGAGAAGAGCTGGATTCAAGGCCTACATGCTCATTGTGCCCTGTGTTATTCTGGGCGCGATGAGTATTCTTGTATTTGCTCTGCCCGCTGAACGAGAAGAAAGACAGTCGCTAGGTAATAAATCTACTTAACTGATTTCTGTCTTAGAAATCTTAACTTGAAACCAGAATCCTCCAGCAAATAAGGAAATCGTCTCGTGTAGTGACATCCAGTGACAAGACAGTCCTCCTACGTGACCGTAAGAGGCGTACTGCCCGCGGCGAAGTATCACTTGCTCTCCTGCTGAAGGGGTACCCCTTGTCTTGTCTGGAGGGTACCCCCGTGGACAGTCAGACAGATACCTGTCAAAACTACCGGCCCGTCGTAATTATGATTGAAATGGTGTTCGATGGCGCTGCTATCATATACAGGTCAAACTGTCATTTTTAAATGGTAGATTAGAGATTATTTACTAGTATCAATTTGCAAAATTAAATTGTCTCGTTCAGCATTTTCTCTTCTTGCTGCGATGGTTGCAAAAATTAGCATAAAAGAAAAGGCCTATGCAAATGGACTTTTTAGCAAATTTTTATTTGTGAAAGAAACGGTCAAGATTACTCATTGGCTCTATTGAATTATGCTATTTCTTGGCCTGCCACTTGAGCAGCTGTGTTAACAACTGGACCAACAGGCATGTTATTTCTTTCGATGACACAGTGGTCGTTCAAAATATAATGAATTTTTAGAGGAGGCTTTTTATTTCGAATTTGTCATTACATAACATGGAGTATGATTCTTATTTACCATTCAATATTGTTTTAGTGTCGCTTTCACGAAGAGTCAGATTGTAAAAGTTGTTGTTTTTGCCTGACATATTGTCTCAATATTTATTATGCTTATTTTGTACAAATAAATTACGTATGTGATTCAGATCATTTTACTGAATGATACAGCAATCTCGCACTGACCAGTGCGTTATAGACATGAATATTAATTGGCATTAATTATCATTTTAGGTATGAGGCTAATGGGTAGTTTCATGTTTTTATTGCTGATACTGGTGAATACAGCCCCACCATCAGCAGCCTCTATTCCAAAACTTGGTTTGTGAAAGTTCTGAAAATCATTAGAAAATGCTTGGTATATTTGTAAAACTACAAATGCGTCACTGAAAGAATTCCTGTAAATTAATTGTATTGATAAAAACAAAAATTTTTCATTGCTAGGTTTTTCACAAGTTGTACATTTTATTTTCAGGATTGTTTTATGCTTGTAACATCTGTATGATCGTTGCGTCTTTATGTCTGTCAATATTTGTTGTCAACGTCATGAAAAGGGGCGATAAGAACGTACCCATGTCACCGTGGATAGAAAAGGTAAAGATGCTATTAAAAATCACAATCCGTCTAGCAGTACTCTTTCCACTAGGAATTAATGCTGGAAAGCTCGGTTTTACTCTTTAGCATGGATTCGATAAATTTAGAATACACTTGTATCGAGGCACGTTTTACCCCTAACCCTTTACCCGCTTTCCCTAGGTCTTCTTGGATGGTTTGGGCCGACTATTTCTCTGTCAAGAACGGAAACAACGTAGGAGTGATCCATATCCAAAGAACTTCCGAAATAAAGAAAAAAGCACCGTTGTCATGAAGATTGAACAGGATGGAAGTGATGACAGATTTAAGAATTTTCAAGATGGGGGGAAAACTCCCGAAGTAAAGCCAGTAGAATTCGACATTTACTCTAGTACCGACAGAGAAAAGGTCATACTGGACAAGTTATCAAATATTGAAATGAAGATTGATGCCGCTAACAGGTTAAAAGATTCAGTTCAGAATGATTTAAGCTCTGATATCAAATGGAAGTGGAGACAAGTTGCGTTGGTACTTGACAGAATATTCCTGTTTATTTATGTATTTTTAATTTCCATTTCTGTTTTCTTACTGACTCCAAGACCAGCTTAGAAAATCATACCAGTAAGATCTTAAGATTTTTTTCCATTTGAACCTCCCAATGCATTATTGTGTGGCAAGCATTGTAACATAAAAACAGCCAAAAGAGCCAATCTAAACCTCTTTGGCTATTTAGTTGTCTCAGACCAAAGTATATAGCAACCAAAGACTTCTCCTTACATTCAAATTAGTAAGCAGATAAGCAGATGGTTTTATATTTAAAGTGTTTGGCGTTGATCAAACTCCTTGGTTGGCCAAGACCCTTATTTCTTTTACCAAGGTTTTCAGCTCTTTCACCACAAATATTTCTATGCTTTTCTCTGATACTGTAGTTATAAAGTTTGAGGTTGGGTTAGAATAAAATGTATTCCTTCAGCCAGGGTGGTCAGGGTGAGACAGCCCAAGGTAGTTGATCGCGCCCAAAATGTCTGAGAACAAGAAAGTCCTCCTTCGTGAACACAAGAGGCATACCACCCGCTGCATAGCCGACCTATCCCCAGGGAATCATGTCCCCAAAAAAAAATTCCAAAAAGAAAAAAATTTCAAAAAAAAATTTAAAAAAAAAAATTTTTAAAAAAATTTTAAAAAAATTTTCGGGGGGGTTGGGGGGGTTGGGGGGAACTGAGTACCCCTCCCGGCTGGGACTGAGTATCCCCCCCTGGCTGAGACCTGAGTACCTCCCCTGTGAACTGAAAAACAGGACTCAAATTATTACCTTCCCCCATCCTTTGGATGGCAGGTGGTAATAAATACCTTTATGTAAAATTGTTTTGAAATGTCAAAAAAAAGTACTCAGGATAGTAGGAAGATACATATTTTGAAGTTAAAAATGCAACAGTTTGTGGAGCCCCAAGTGGACCCAGACCCCTTGTTTACAAAATAAAGTATCTGCAAACTAAACCAAAAGAACAAATTTGTCAAAATGGCCAGCATCTTTCATGTTGAAATAGATATTTTGTAATATAACTACACAAATGTAAATAAAAAATTTGAAGAAAAATTACCAGAAAAAGTGGGAGAATGCATATTTGAGAGTTAAAATGCAAGAACTTCCAGGGTCCTAAGGCAGGCCTTGGACACTGGCCAATATTGGCTCACTTCCCTTTCCTGACTCCACTTCGATACATTGGCAAAACCTCAGAAAAAAATTCTGCCCTCTCCTTTGACAAAACCCTGGATCCGCTACTGAATACCAGTAGACAAACCTATATGTGTACTTTCCACCTCATCTGGAAAAAGTTCTTAAATTTGTTATCTGTTAATATTAATTTTGGTTTTTTAATCTAAATTAACTGTGAAGTGGTTAAATAATATTTGTGTGCACGGCATGGAAATAAAAATGTCCTTTAGGCCATGAAATTGTGATGGAAGATTGCACCAGTAAATTTGAATATATTTTACGGATTAATTTTCATGAGCAGAGGTATTTAACCTGAGAAATTTGAACGATATTGGGAAAAAAGTTTACGAATAATTAAAATGATTAATCCCCTCGAATCTGTTTGAAAACGTGTCGATGTCAAAAACGACAGTCTGTGTCCCCTAAGGTTGACACTGACAACGATCAAGAGAATGCACCAGTAGTTAAACTTTAACCATTTATTGGAAACTTGTTGTACAAATGCAAAAATAACTAAACACAATGCAAATGAATTTTGCCTTTAATTTGAAAGATATTGTTGTCATTAGTTTTATTTCGCCCATGCCCATTTAAACTGAGAATGGATCAAATAACACTGATTTGGATTTTCACGTACACGTACGTACAACACACCCACACACAGATTTGTTTTGAGCTATTTGGGCAAATTTCACACTAAAATAAATACTTTTACCCGGGAATAATGGAATATGTCACACATTGATTAAACTAATTGTCAGATGTGTAAAATAAGTGTTTAAATACCTCCGAAATGACACATGTCCCAGAGTACAGACATCTCACCAGACACTAGACGGGATGTAATTACACAAATATGGCCAAATATTATAGAAATAAGTTAGATCTATTTTAATACCCTGTCGTAATTTTGATGATAAGATAAAGTACAAATCACCAACCTGAGATAGAATTTAAGCCCAAAATATAAATTCTACCTCCTAATCATGTTCGCGTCTGTCCCCATTGCAACTTAAATTCAAATTGACTAGAGAGGTCAACAGTTAACTGGACAATGAAGTGTCACTTAGCATTCTGCGGTTACGTCTGCATTCGCTAAAATATTCAAGGGCAGATCTAGTCTTCTTTTAGGAGGGGCTTTAATTCGTCAGAAGGGGACGCCAACCGAGTACATTTTACTGTACATGTTCTGATATTGACAAATTCTATGAAGGGATTATTTGGTAACCTGATGAGTTTATCTCGATTTTAGATAAGTTCACGCAGTGGTCAAGATGTTTAACTTAACCTATTTTATTACTAATGCCTTGCACAACGCATGAAGGGACAGAAACGAGATCCAACAAGAACAATTTTTAAAAGGTGAAACCAACAAATAGCGTTTTAAAATGTGTGCAACAAGTTAGTGAGGTGATGTATAGATCTACCTTGCAAGACATGATACAGGGCTTTTGTTTTTGAGTGGATAAAGCTGTTGTTCACAACAGTGTCGGAACAAAATGTCTAACAACAGCAGTGATTCCAACATCCAAGAGGAGTCGTTATACTTTTATTCAATTTTTGACGCTGTGACAATTGTAGAAAGTTTCCTTTCATTTGTGCTAAATGCAGTGACTATCTTTGTCATCTGCAAATATCTCTGGACAAGGAGTAATCAGTTAGTACTGTGTCTCGCCATAAGTAATGCATTTACTGGGACACTTATTCCAACACTGGTGTTGCTGATTGTGTTTCGACACATGGAACAGAAAACTGAATGGGACATTGCGTGTAAAGTTCATTTCAGTCTGACTACATTGCCAGTTTGCATTAATTGTTTGACACTAACTGCAATAGCAATTCAAAGATTTTATGTGGTTTACTTTCCATTGAAAGCCAGGATCAACATAACTATTCGCAGGATGCAAGTAATCAGTGTCCTTATCTGGATACCAGTGGTAGTATTATTGCCGATTGTTTTGTATTTTGGAGAAAACACAGATAAACCTTTACATTTACAGTGGATTTGTTCTCCGGGATACGTTCTGGACTTAAATGGACATTTCTTTGGCGCAGTTGTCATGCCGTTCATCTTGTGCTCAATATTAATTTTCGTTTGTTATTCAGCAGTAGGAATATCTCTCTACCGAAGACAACCGTCAAAACTGTGTGAACAGGTGGACAAATCACTGGGAGTTTCACAAAGCAGAAAGACAACTTTAATCTTATGCACTTCGACTATTTCATTTTATGTGCTGTACATACCAGCGGTAATAAGCCACTTTGTTAACGCAGGAAAACTGATTCTGAATTTCACTATTGTTTTGTTGCATATTAGCTTTCTAATTAATCCCTTTCTCTATGCCCTTCTTCCGAGCTTTAAAACAGCTTACTTGAAGACATTCCACATGACCGTAAAGTCGCCCCCACTTGATGCAGGCGAACGGAATGAGAACAGTGGATCTGTTACACGCTTTTAAGGTTGCATTACACATTTCTGATGCTTTGCGACGTAAAAATCCTCGTCAAAAACACAAAGTCGGGTTTCATTGACTATTGGCTGAATTGTTACCATTTTAACCTAATTGAACTGTGGACAATTGCAATCGATGATGGTAGTCCAGCGACAATTTGCACTATAATTTATTTCATTCAGTCAAATGAGTACAGTAACCGTAATTGCGCAAACACGTATTTTGTTTACTCATAATAAATTTATGGCTTTTACTGACATTAGGGAAATTTTGATCGTTTATTTGTCAAAACTATAAAGGAATAAATGGGACCTTTTGGGATAGACTCAGCTCACCCTATTATGTTATCAATCTGTACAATTAACATCAGCCAGGCTGTTCAGGCAATATTTTTGCCTGAGGCCGGCTGCTGTTGTCGCTGACTATTACCTTTTAATAATAAAAATAGTAAATATTATTTTCAGATCTTTTCCATTAGATGCAATATTTGTAGATATATCTCATTTCAGATACATACATGAACACAAACTGTCGTATCTTCACTCTCTACAACGCAATTATAGTTTTTAATAAAATGTTTAAAATCATGTTATGTAATACCACAGCCTAGATGTCTTGAATCTGTCCTCATGAACTGATTCTTATCTCGTATCGTCATTAAACCAATGAACAGAGTGTGTATAACTGCTCAGTTAGAGTTTGTGAGTCTGTTCAGTCTGGTTTGATAAAAATTCAACAAAACCCCATCATGTCAAATTGTCTGTAACCAATATTACTTTCTATCTACATTCTGGGAGTTGGGCTCCCACTGGTCAGCACAGGATTGAGCAGGTTCTTATCTCAGGGGGTAACAACAGTTGTCCATGGGTTTTAGTTTGTGCACTGGGCTACAATTTGGGTAGGAGTAGTGAGGAGAATTTGGGCTCACCCATGGGGGAGCTCACAGCTCAAGGAAACACACCAGAATTAATGCTTGAATACTTTATTGCACTCCTGTCAGAAGGTACAAGTAGAAATCAGTAGTCATGGCTATTCAGCAATGCATATGCAAAGCTAAGGCAAATCAACACCCTGCAACAACAGTACATGAAATAGTTTTACAGTTACAACTACTAAATTCAGGTTTAACTATTGCAAATGGGATTTACTTTACAAGTATCACTAAGGGGGAGCCCTTCACTGGTCCTGACTGAGACTACTGCCAGAAAGTCCTAAGTCTCATATTTAGATGATTTGGATTTGGATACCCTTGAGTCTCAGTAGGGCTAGGAGGAGCCCTTCTCCCTCTATACCTGAGAATTCCATTGTATGGGGTGAAGTGAATAGTCTTGTGTCCAGCCCAGCTTTCCTGAGGTCACATGGGCACTCAGGGTATTTATAGGGTAGGAGGAGCACCACAGTAATCATACTCTACATAAACTAGTCCCCTACCTGGGAGGGGCCACAGAGTGTACTCTGTCCCCTTTCCAGACAGTGGAGTACACTAACCATGTTTTAACCATGTTTCCAAGCAATTTGGAGCATACACATTTAGTATGGGCAGGGGGCACCCAAGGTTATGTTAACCATGAACACAGTACTCAGGCTAGATGTTACATCATCGCTCTGGATCCTCACCACTCATACTGCATGCTGATTGGTTAAAATAACCATCACAAGGTGGTTGTGGGAATCCACAGTTTGCGTGATGTGGAGGAAGCTGCAGATATCTAAATCTTCACAACTGCGGTAGGCGCCCCTGGTTCACACCTGGTGACATGTCAAATTCACTTTTCTTTTGAGTAAAAATGGCATCTTAGCACAAAAAACAATATCAGGTAATGAAAGTTTTACCAGGTTGGGCATCAAACACATGAATGCAGAGAAAGATATGAAGTCTCCATGCAAAGAAAGGCGCGAAAGGTATAAAGGGTGTAAAAGCAGAGCATGAAGGCAGGTCATAGAGGCAGAGTGAAAAGGACGATAAGGGAGGGTCCACTGAGGCACGAAGGGCAAAAATGCACGCAAAACTAGGTTTTTGTGTTCTCAGTACCTTTGACACGTTTGACCACCTCAAATGTACGAAAGTGGTTAATTAGATTTCTAACAAACAAACCAACAGCCGAAAACAAAAGGAAATTCAAATATTTCAATGAAAGAACATCGAAGAGAATTTCAGATCGTTATAATCAGTCAGATTTCAGATTCCATTGTGTTTTTATTTGATTTTAATAAAAGTTGTAGTTTATCAGATATTCTTTTCAAAATGATACTTGATCCAATAATCAGAGTCTTTACTAGATGTTCAGATAGAGAAGATACCTTCACAATCGACGGCTATATTTGACTGCTTGTTTGTACTTGATTGACACAGTCACCGTTTTCTGGGGACCGGCAATTCTCCAAGACATAGATCTACATGTCTTAAAATCAAGGTCAGTAATGCATGGCTCGCGGTTTCTTAAGTTCCTTAAACAAGGTGTCCTTGTTCACGAACTTTTGGCACGGTTCGTTGGAGCGTGACAAACAAGAAAGTTTTTTGTTGGAACCAGTTCGTCGGCTCGTCAGAAGAGCAACAACCGGCGAGAAGGAAAGACACTTGTATATAAGGGGGTGTCTGTTCGGCCATTCGTGAGTAGTTTTGTTGTTTTACTTCTTAATTGTCTGTGATAGTATGGCGTTAAATGCACTGCTTACATAACTCTTGACAGAATTTACTGCCGAACCAAATAAGTTTTAAGGTAACAAATTGATCCAATATAGCGACCGAGTATGCATGACCATCTGTGCATGGCCATTTTTTGTTTAGTTGGATACTATATATCTGCTGGTCGTATTGTCTTTTTGAATTTGAATCTAGTACAGATCGACAAATTTGAAAAGTCATGAATATTACAAACAGCTTTTTAGGTGGTTTAAGTTTACACTTAAACCACCTTATAGGATAGCGATTGGCAACTTCTTTTCGGCAATTTGGGAC
>JBCAUG010270439.1:0-18076 GCA_038406175.1 Haplosyllis leylae
ATTCTCCCTTAATAAAAGGGCTATAAATTTACACAAGCCGTAACCGCTGACAGCTGACAGCTACAAACAGCCAATTATGTAACAACCAATAGTACGGCTTCTCACCGGGGTATATAAAGTAGGCACATGCCCCACTGTGGGGTTCCCACCTTTAGACACGCAGCTACCCAGCAACTTAACCATCACATAGAGGAGTCCCGTTACCGGAGTGCCATACTATATACACAGTGTTAGTTTTATATTTGCGCGACGCGTACCATTACGAAGACAAACAGGGAGAAAAGAACGCCTTATAGCCGCAGTAGGACCCGGCTAATAAGGCAACAGAAACAAGAATTGGGGCCAATTTAAGGATCCCGACTGTTACCTCTTTCTCGTTAGTTATGATAACGTCGTCTCTCAAACCAGAAGTCACAGGTTTAAATAATCTTTAGGAAAACTCAAATAGTGCATTTAACGTACTCGAGTTTTTTTAAACTCTTTGACTGAATTACTGTAGTTACATGAATTGCACACACCAATTTCAGTTCACCCGAAAGTGACTGATTGCTTTGTTCTAAAAATTATAAAGTTGAGTCTTATAGAAATGGTTGAGTTTGGTCTTCAATTATTCCAGAAATGGTAATGTTTGGTTTTATATTGTTCTAAAATGGTTAAGTTAAGGCCTGGTATTGATCTCAACCAAATGCAGTGCTTGGGTAATTCAGGTACCCGAATTCACTCTGAGAGTTTTGAAATGTCTCAATTGATCACATGGCGAACGCACTGCAACCTGTACAAATGCACAAGGTCCTCTCTCCAATTGTAACTGAAAACAAATGTTTCTAATCGTTTACATTACAGCTGGGAGAAAACTGGATAGACAATAAATGTGAAATCAAATCATTTTGCAACGGACTAAACCCCAACGGAGACGGTTAGCCGCTTTACTTTGTTCAATTGTAGTTTTCCGACTGACACGTAACCAACCCTCTCTGGAATAAACTTAGCATCTGTAGATTTTATTTCGTTGCAAGCAATAACAAGAAAAGGGGCAAGAAAGGCTCAAGAAAATGAGCTTTTTTAATATTGTTACCATTCAGGGTGTTTTATTATATTTTAATTAGAAAAATCAATATTAAAATTCTCTTGACAAATACAGCTCAAAGTTTCTCATCCAGATGAATGTATTTCACTGATCAGTCATGTAGATTTCTTCCTATTTTCTTGGGCAGGATTCAATATTACCACAGAGACAGTCACCTGTGGTCCAAAAACACGCTGCAAAGTCCTGGACGGGGTGCGGCAATGCATCTGCAAGGAAAACTATCACGGAGATCCTTACTCACCAGAGGGATGTGAGAGTAAGTGAACTAAGGGAACGTCCACACTGTGTGTTTTTTCCAGTTGCGACTGCAATTCCTCTTATCACAACAAATGGGTTGTACAGGGCTCAATGGAAGTGTTCACACTGTGCAACTGCAACAGTATCACCAGCTCCTATACAGCCCATTATAAACAAAAGCAATTAACAATTAATTAAATAAACAAAATTGTGCGGTTTGAAAGGGCCTTAATAATAAGATAATTACACGTGACTTAAACCATACGACAATGAAAAAGGTGCAGTATGGATTTCGTATATTGTAGTCTGAGTCTGATACTCAAAAATGTCAGATTGGAAAGAAATCTGAATCACTAATTTCATAAAGTGTCACACACACATTTTCCCAGAACAGAGATTTCTACTTTAGACTGCTCCTTAAATTTAAACGCAAGGCTCGTTTGAATTTGATACATTCCAATTTTACTGCTTTCCTTTCAAATTGAATTCAAAATAATTATTTGGAAACTGAATATAATTTTGATTTTTGCAGAGGACGATCCATGTGAAAGCAATCCATGTTCCGAAATCTCAAGTACAAGGTGTAAAGCCAGTGGAGACTCTTTCGAATGCAAGTGTAGGAAAGGATACACTCACAAAATCCATGACGACGGTTCCCTTGATTTAACTCAGTGTATCGGTAAAACCCACTTCCTACTTTTCTTATATGGAAATGTTTCAAAAAAATATTTTGAAATTCTAATGCACGCTATTGTATTTCCAGTTTATCTGAATTAAGTCTGCCTTAGTACTCTAAGAGTAACTATAAATGTTCTCAGCTTTTCAAGAACTATTAATAGATACCCATCCTCGCAACGCATATTACAATTTCCACGTAAAGTATGGTGGATTCTTGATCCAAATTACCTATTTTAATGTTTTGTTTTCAATTTTTGTAAACTGTGAATTATTGCGTTGTATTTACAAGATGTGGATGAATGTAAGGAGGACGATGGATTGTGTCCAAATGGATGCGAGAACACACCGGGCGGTTACAGATGCTTGTGTACCGAGGGATACGAAGAGGGTGACAATGGAAAATGTAAAAGTAAGGGATATTCATATGTAGACCTATCTATAACTAGACAAGTTACAGACTTACACTCACGTAAGCAATGAAGTCATCAGCACCTGCTTATTTTACGAAGCAAATCCATCCGCATTTCTTCTGTTGATCAGTTATTAGAGGGGTATTGCGAGGGCAGACGTAGAATGTTCCTGAATTTGATGCTCTGTTCGTCAACGAAAATTAAACCAAAGTTTGTATAAAAACTGAAAAAGTCCTACTACAACTAAAGTAACTAAAACTGAAAAAGGATCCATCCGCTGCTGGTTCGAATTAATCAGTAAGGACCTCCATGTAAGGTGCGCGTTTGGCGTACCTCTTTACGAGAGTAAAGAGCAGTTGTCAGTTTAACGTAAGTGCATTTATTCTACTCTGGCCCTATTAGCAGTGTGCTCTATATATACGGGTACCTAGCGGCCTCCTATTGGCCGGTGTATTACGGGTCTAGGGTATGGGCAGAGCCCTCCCTGTAGGCGCTTAGGCACCTGTCGTACCCTGCAATAGGTGGCTGAATACTATTTAACTGTGGTTTTAACATTTTAAACTTTCAATTAAAGGATATTCAATTGATGCTTCTTTCAGATATTAATGAATGCAGAGAAGGAATTGCTGAATGTCCAGAGAAGTCAAAATGCAAGGACAGCCCCGGGTCTTACAGATGTATTTGTAAGAAAGGATATGCAACCATGTGGAGAGATGGCAAGCAACACTGTGAAAGTATGTTGTGATTATATTTGTCAAAGAAACTAATTTTTTCGCACAAAAAGATGTAAAATAAAAATGCGACCAAATACAACATTGCCATCAGTTTAATTTCAAACCATGGTAAGGTAACAACAAAGTACATTTGATAGGGGCCGTATCCTGCACAGCAAGAGGAGACCCACACTACGTAACATTTGACGGTTACAAAATGGACTTTCAGGGATCTTGTGTCTACACTTTAACGAAACTTTGCGATACGCATGTCAACTTACCTGACTTTAATGTTGAGGTAAGTAATTATTATTACGTTCCTGTGCTTAGTAAGTAAACTTGAGTCTCATTTTAATCGCTTCCTTATTCAAACAATTCATATCAATTCCCGTATGAGGCTGTGTTTAGCTGTGTTGGTTGTAACTTTGAGATGAACATATCTGCTTTAAAAATGTGTAAACTATTAGATTTTAAAATACATGTCTGTATTACTCTCCGAATCAGAGAACTAGTGTCCATTTTTGCATATTTGAACTTTTATTTGAAGCAAGGGCGTGATGGAATTGAGAAATTGATTCAGATTTCCTGTTTTGCTAAAAAAAAGACACTTTGTTAATAATTCATCTATCCTGATGACAGGTTAGAAACGTACGTAGAGACGGTCGCCAAGTTTCCATCACAAAGTACGTGACAATTGATTTGTTTGACCAGAGAATTCAGCTTGGACCTGGAAAAGTCGTTAAAATTGGTTTATCTCAGGATGCCAATTCGGTAAGGGGTTTTTCCTTCAGGATCTTTCTTGAGTAAATTACATAGAATCTAATTAAGAGGATAAATATATGCCAGGTGTGCATCCACCTTTATTTCAGTACATTCATAACATTTAACATTGTAGTAAATTTTATTTTAGAGAGCTTTACCGAAATCGTGTGTTCACTATTTCATAAGTATTGTAAAATATCTTTTCAGCCTGATTGGGACTACGATGAGCTTTATTTACCCGTTTCACAGTACCCTTCTCTTCCCGCAGTGGAGATTTTTATTGATTCCAGTGGCTATGTGAGTGATACTATCACCTTTATTTTACCTTTTTGCATCTGTTTGTACTTTATAATCGACATACTTTTCTAGCAAGACAATCAAGGCATCGTCAGATTTTTAATACATCAAAGAGATTCGAGACATAAACGTTCCGAAAAAGGCCAGTGTTTAGACTATGATAAATGCTGATATTTTAACTTGGTTTCTGAACAGATGGTGGTAGAGACTGACTTCCTTCTCAGTGTTTCGTATGACGGAGTGTCCAAGGCTGAAGTTAAAGTACCAGAAGATTACAAAGGACTGTAAGAAATGTTCAAATTATTCGGTGTCATGACAATTCCATTAGTTTCTCCTGTTTCACCCATTTATAATTTCGATATGCAATTTTCATATTACAGATCCAAAGCTTCAACTGAAAAGTGAATTATGATTTGGTCAAATGCATCTTTCCATCCATCAACTTTTAACATTCATGAATTTCATTCTAGACTGTGCGGACTCTGTGGAAATTACAACGGTAATCCAGATGACGACACTGCAGATGAACTTGGTAACCAAATACAGTGTACAAATAACGGGAGAAAGAATATATGCACGGCCTTTGGAAATTACTGGGAGGTTCCTAGCTACAACAGTCCTCCAGGGTAAGTGTGCAGGAATTTGAAAATTGTCGGTTGTCAATTCTGCATTTTGGTTTTTTTTTTCAAAAATATTTGAAAATGTTCCTATATAACTTCAGCTTTTTGCTTTCGTATTGGCACACAAATCTGAAATTATATTGCTAAAACTGAAACAACTTTTCGTATGCATTCTCGATTAAAGTTATGAAATATAATTCTCTGATCGTTTCCCGCCAAAACGTGCCAGTCATGTATGTCCTCACTAATTTCACACTGGGTTAATGAAAAAGATTTTGATGGCTCAAAACAAATTATGTGGTAGACCGCTTTGGGTTCTCCACGAACAGCAGTTGTAAATTTCACAAAAGGAAATTTTCCTTGTCTTTGGCAATTGACTCCTCATAAATTTCAATCCATTCAAGGCATCAAATTGATCAGTTTGAAACTATATGCAAAACTTTGATTTATTGGTGATTGATTCCATTATCAGGCAAATGTGACTTACGTAAGATGTAGTGTAAACATGGACTTAAATAGATGGCCGCATTGGAAATGAAGAACTTGCTTTTCTAATTCGCCTTTGAACTAATTATTTTACTTCCATTCTTGGAACCTTTTGCTCATTCATTTTTAAGATGTCAGTCTGTTGAGCCACCGATTTGTGACGAGAATAACCTACCACAGTACAACCAACTTTGCTACGTCCTGAAAGATGTTAATAGTCCATTCGGTGAATGTGTTCAACAGATTATTAATGATCCTGAAGTGAGACCCAGTGGAGTGAGTTCAAACCTTTTTCAATTTGATGAACATAAATTAAGCTGCTGATTGATTTAATAAGGTAAACGTCCTTACCCATTAACAGAGGTCAATTTTGATGATACCTTCGAATTTATTAGAATTTAAAGTGTCAAAATATCTAAAGGAAACTCCCCAACCTGTCAATATTTTCTAGGTTTTTTCTACTTGGTTCTAGTTTCAGTCGAAATTGAAAAATCTAAACTTTTTGGTCTTTCCTTCTTCTCTTTTCTACAGCTTTGTAATTACAGCTGTGTCGCCAGGAGGGTTGTGAGAATTTATGATGAATATAATCACATATTGTTTTAGTTAAAAGAAATATTTACGTTTAAATGAGGAATAAGTCTCTATGATGAACATTTTTATACAAACAAAAATTAGCTTTTACTACCGCCCGTATCCGAAGGATGGGGAAGGTACTGTTTTCACAGGTGTCTGTCTGTCATTATGGGGGATGGGGTATCCCAGACCAAGACATGGTACCCCTTCCCTCTCCCTCCTCCCTACCAGGACAGGGGTGCCCCTCCCCTCCCTCTACCTCCCCCTCCCCTTCCCTCCCTTCCTCCTCCTGGCCAAAACAGGGGTACCTCACCTCCTCTCTCTCCTCCCTAACCAGGACAGGGATACCCCTACCTTCCCCTCCCCTGTCTCTTCCTCCCCTATTCTCTCATCCCTGGGCCAACACAGGGGTATTCCTCCCCACAACCAGCACAGAGGTACGCCTCCTCTCCCCTCCCCTCCCTCCCTTAATCACCTCCCCCGAGTCAGGACAGGGGTGGCCATTATTCCCTCTTCCCTTGCCATCCTTCCCCTTCCCTCCCTCCTCTCCCTCCCCTCCCCCGAGGCCAGGACCTTGTGTTCAGGCAGCAAGACTTTCTTGTTTAATGTTTTGTTTACTGATCGTTTACATTGTCATTATGTCTTAAAATTGGTTTCCTACAACATAAGCTGTGTCGATTTAAAAGCCTACAGGTTCTTGTTAGTAAGTGAAATGTTTAAAATATGTTGGGTACAATATTTTAAGTTTTATATTTTTCATCCATGTAGGCTGATTATCTGGAAGAATTGTTTGAATTTTGTGCGTATGATGCCTGTGCGCTCCCGCACGAGACTCATAGTCAGGTCTGCACCGCTTTTGAGGACTTCGCCAGAGAATGCTGGGAGAGAGAAGTCGATATTAGTGGCTGGAGAGAACACACCAATTGCCGTAAGTTTTCAAATTTTTCCTACCATACTCAGGTGGATCTATGTGTAGATTTTATTCCTTCAGTGTACTTGTCTGTTAAGTTATATATTTGAAAGATCATTCGAGTTTTCCCTGAATGGACCAGAAATTTAGTGAATTCGTGGAAATCTGATAAATTACTGATAAATGAGTTAGGATCAATTTAAAGATCTACTCTTTTACCTGTGCCTTCCTGGCACTGTGGTAACATGTTGGTTTCTTACACAAGAGATAGCAGGTTCGAATACTCTTTTCACAACGATATTATTCAAATTATTTATCTCCTAAAGAGTTCATTTAGGGAAAACTCGATGAAGGCATATTAATTAAATTAATCGTATTTCGTGCAATTTTTACTTCTTTGTGGTTTTATTACACTGAAGCTTGTTAAAACAGCATGAGAATCTTCGTGTCAGGGTCAAAGTTACTCAGTGTCAAATCAAGCCTAAAATGGATGTATTTGTTAACTCCTTAATTTCGGCCAACAGCTGAACTGAATACAATCATTAGTTAGGATAAGACGTACAGATTATTGAAAACGCCTGTTAAGTATAATTCGTGCTTCAACACTGAGAGTTGTATTTTTTATTTCTGTCTTTGGTGTCAACGTATTCAGTAAGAAATAACACTAAATCCTATACTTATTTGATTGTGTTTTTGTAGCAATGGAATGCCCACCTGGAAAGGTATTTTCATATTCTGCCCCTGGATGTCCGAACTCATGCGAACAACCATCATGCCAGTTGACCTGTGATAGACGTGAGTTGATTAGTTGCTATTTTTCTGAAAGCACTGTGAAGATGATTTGGGCATCTTGTAAAATGTAGAAAAAATGGATAAATAAAGAAAACACGCCAGGTAAAACAAGCATAATTTTATAGGTTTAAAATGACCACTTTTATGGTTAACTAACTACATTTCAGCTGATGGAGAGGGATGCGTGTGTCCAGATGGACAGTTGTTATTGGGGAATGAATGTGTAGAGCCTGGTCTGTGTGGATGTATTCTTGATGGCAAGAGATTTCCAGTAAGTTTGGTGAAGAAAAAAAAATTCCACATCATATATGAAAAGTACAAGATCAAGATTTTGTGTGTCTGTCAGTGTTTGTATGCTGAGCTATTTGTAATATCTGCAAATCTTTCAAAGGAAAAATCCCTGAAAAAAATCCACCCATTGACTATAATGGGTAAGAAATAAAGTTGACTTTTCAGTGATAGATCTGTTGTTCACTCTCTTGACCATAAGAAATTCCTCTATACTTGAAACCGAGCCCATATTGGAATACAACATTTCAACCATGAAAAAACTACAAACATACTATCACACACAGAGGATTTACAAAAAGTATAACAAAAAAAGCGTACGTTTTACAGTCTTCACACTTTTCCCCAGGTCGGTCACAAGATCAGGAACGATGACTGTAGTAAGGAGTATACGTGCGAATCAGATGGCACCTTCAGTGAATTGCCAGCGCCAGATTGTCATGAATTTGCCAAATGTAAACGAGGAAGGTGTAAGTGCAAGCGGGGCTACGAGGGAGATGGAGTTGCAAGCTGCACAAGTATGTATATATATGCTACAACAGTAATCAGGAAATAAATATTCAATATGATTATTTTGCATAGCAAACAGAAATGTTCATCCACTTTGAACCCATCCCTTATCTTGTCCTATTTCGTACTAATTTAACGACCTTCTCGCCCCTCTTACTGGCTTAGAACACTGGCTTTTCACTATATTAAGTGTTACGTAATACAGAATGTCCTAGCTGTGAGCACTTTGAAGTGAAGGTCCTTTGCTTTGCTTAAGTCAACAGTAGGGACTGAAGATTTAGTTTTTGTTGCTACTCCTAAGAAAATACATTTGTGATGCACTATAATTCTTTTTCATTTCTCGTAATTTAATTAAGACGAATAACTCTGAATTAATCATTTCCTTGTCAGATGTTGATGAATGTTCTGGGCTGAATGAATGTTCTATCCACGCCGACTGTATTGACTTGGATCCGTCCGAGTATTCCAAGGGTTATCGATGTGAGTGCAAGGACGGGTACAACGGAGACGGCATCCTGTGCAGCCCAGGTAAGTGCATTGTCGTTCTGAAAACGGTTGGACCTTACAAAGTCACTTTTACCAAGTAAAATTCAATTCCCTCAGCTCACAAAGACGATTTTCTTTTGTTTGTAAACAATTAGACATGAATTATTTTCTGACTGATCAGACCCGCCTTGTGGAGACAATGCAAAATACGTTAGGAACACAACGGAATGCAATCTGTTCTGTCCTCCGCTCATCAACTTCAGATGTGACCATGTACATACTTCTGACAGGTAGGTGAAATTTCTAATATAGTCCCTTGTACATTTGCAACTTTAAATGAAAAGGAAATATACTGGCCACGAATGAAACAACATTTGTATTTCCCTCATGAGTTTTTCCATTCATTTTTTGAATATAAATATTGGACCCTTATTTTCCTTTTCAGATGTCTGTGTGACCCAGGATTTTATTACCACAACGGAAAGTGCTTAACATCTGAAGAATGCGGGTGTATTGTTGTGGTAGATCCACCGGAAGAGCTGGTTACTCACTACGCTGTATGTGATGTTTTTCCAAAACTAGTACTTCCGAAAAACTTAGACAATTTTTTTTTTACATTGCCATTTTCGGTGATGAAGTTAAACATCCAAAGTCAAATATTTAGATGTTAGCTTTAAGTAGGTGTATGCTTATAAATCTATTGAGTATTTTTATCTAGATTGGTGAAAAATGGTGCGACGAAACGTGTACGAAATACCACTGCGCAGGACCAAACGACATTGTTGCCGAACCAGTGACATGCGCAGCGCATGCGTCCTGCACTGGAGTCATCAGTGGAGATTACGTGTGTAAATGTGACAGAGGCTATGAAGGAGATCCCTACCACAGTGGCTGTTATGGTGAGAAATTGTTCACTGTATTTCATCACGATTAGATCAACTTCGGAAAATTTACACATTTCTAAACTCATGGTTTTGAAAAAAAATTATGACTTGCAGCAAGGAGTAAGCTAAATCCTACATTTTATGCATTTTTTGTTTTGATGTCTTCAGAAATAGAAGAGTGTAAAGATAATCCAGAACTTTGTGTTGGTGATCAGCATTGTGTCGAAGTATCACCTGAAGTGAACCCAGACGGGTACGAGTGTCTGTGCCCTAATGGCATGCCACCCCACAATGATCAGTGCGCAGGTATGCATTGCTATGTAATATCATCAAACAAGTCACCAATATTGAAGTTTTTATTTCAACTGCAAAATATACTTAATTTCTTTTTTTCTCAATGCAGGTGTACCAGACCCAATAGACAACACAACTTGTGCTGATTTCCATTGTGAAAACTTAGTTCCATATGGAAACGATATCTGTTTTGAATACGTTGAAGATCCCAAAAAATTCGGTAATGCTTACAAGTAAGTTCTTGTGCTATTTAATCCTCCATGTCATTTTTTTTATTTATATTTTAAACCACTCGATTTTTCAGGTTTCAAAGCAAACCTTTCGACTTTCTTAGAGGGATATCATTGTTTATCATGTGGGGAAGGGGAATATACATTTGGGAATAGTCACCTGTTAGCGAATCCCAGAACAAAAAATACTCCCCTAATTTCTTGACAAGAAATAAAAATAACCATTGAAACTTTGGTTTTTCTAGTTACCAAAATTCTTACCAATAACAATACTCTAGAAATGAAAGAGGACATTTATTTCTCCTTTTATTGGACATGCACAACTCGAGGGTTTTCTTTTTTTCACGGTGAAATTGGTTTTGCAATGCAGTGGTATCATACCCAAATAACAATAAACAAAATTGCAGATTCTGTGAGGATAATGGGGGCAAGATTCTAGTCATAACTGACGACCAGATGAATGGATGGGTTCAGACGTGGCTCCAGAATATGGGAGTGTCCGAAGCATACCTCGGACTACTCAGAGACTCAGATGCGGATCGTGAAGCTAGAGCAGGTTGTTAATTTATTAACAGCAAAGGTTATGTAGCATTGAAATTGAATACGTGCAACTCACATCCACAGTTGAACAGTATTTGCTGACCAATTAGTATTTATTGAAATGTTTAAAATGTGCATGAATTAATACAGCTTATTTGGATGTCTGACTTGATTAACCAATATCAGCAGTATCAAGATACTGTGAGTGGTCTTCGTTTAAAAAAGAAAATATATTAGTTATAGTCAATTCTATCAGTGACCTTGACCCATGACAAGACATTGATTTGCTTCAGAATCGCTGAACTTGCTACGTTCTACAACGCCTTGCAAAACAATATCCAGCTGTTTCAAAACAGTTACATTTTCCTGGTATTTTATACTGGTTAAAATTAGGATGTTTTCTCGCCTTTCAGCAACCCGTAACAAAAGAGTTTGTGAAAATTTCAGCGAGGAGCTAAAATGTCCCAGTGAGTTTTTATTATTCTAATGCAGATTTTTAAAGCTTCTGTCTTCTTATCCATGCAAAACAAATGTGAATCAAAAAGTAAAATTGCGTTGGTAGAATCTAATATTTGTTGAATTATGGCCTACTAGGATCAGTCTCACTTATGGACAAGAAGAAATTATGTTTATTAATTAAATCGGCTCAAGGTTTTTAAACTGCGGACAACTTCTTTGGATAAAACCAAGCAGGTTTGAATTTGGAAGAAAGGTGAAGCGTCTGACTTTCATGACGACAAGCCAAACAGGACTGGCCTGAACACACCCATTGGCAATACATTTGATCAATTAGACTAACGTTATTACCCTTCAACATATTTGGTCACATTGTGTGACAACTCACTTTGTTCTCAAATCCTAATAAATCGTATCTGTACTCATTATATCAGCCACGTTGACACAATATATTTTATTTATGGCACAAAATAAAAAAAAAATTTTCAGAGGACACAGTTATTCATATCGTCGATGCAATGTACGGTAGACTTGAAGAGGACGATGGTTCGAGTAAGCACTGTCCTTACGGCAGACCCCACAATAACGTCATTGACTGTACAGCATCTAACAGGTACTATTAACTTAAAATGTGAATGCATAAATCACAGATTTTTATATTATTTAAATAAAAACTCAAAGTAGGACTGACAATTAAATGGTTACCTTACCCTTTGATCACTGCATCAGTTGTCCTAATATTTATGTGTTCTTCTCCTTTGATTTCTGCTCCATTATATACTTCTTTATTATTTTGATGTGAAATAGGTCGTTCTATATCAAATCCTAACAACTCTGGTGACTGATATCGACATGTCGCTAAGTATATTTTCTTTATCAATGTAGTCTACGTGGACAGAGACTTCAAACGTTCGTATTGATTTAATTGTCTGTTGAATATTACAGTAAGCAAGTGGTTGAAGAGAAGTGTAATGGTCACAGAAGCTGCATAGTCGACTCCTCAAACTCCGTGTTCGGCGATCCATGTTACTTAACCTACAAATATCTAGATGTGGTGTACACATGTGTCCGTGAGTAACTTCATCCAATGCAATAATTGAAATGAATTTGCAAACTATCATGAGGGAAAAGTCAACAAATTACCACTATCTATTCACAAAGATCTCAGATGAAATATGACGGTAGATCATATTGAGTAATAACGCAGATACATTTTCTTCATATTTCCAGGCATTATCTGCAATGTACTCAAAGGTATTACATTCATTCAATTATCGTGTATCTTGTCAGGCCGAGCAGTAGCGTGTGACGGAAACAACCTGGACATCAGTTGTCCGGAGGGCAGAGAGATTTTCATGTACTCGTCAACAATGTATGGACGTTCGCCAAACCAGGACGAGTGTGGAGTATCCACTACAGAAAACTGTGACATGAGCGGTAGTTTTGAGGTAAATTATGATTAAGTGTATGAGAACGTCAGTGAACCCAACGCATTTATATCACTGCCACTTATTACGAAGGTAAAACTAGTCTGTGTCACAATGAAAACTTACAGGCCACAGAGATCTAACAGTTCAATCAGGTTGATCACCATCTGTTTTGGCTGGATATGAGTTAGATCTATTATTGAGTCAATTAAACTTTTAACACCTTGATTACAGATAGATCTATTTTAAGTATGGGTATCTTTTCCTAGTGTGGAAATAAACAAGTACAATTTTTTTCAAAATTACATCCGCAAGACCTGACGTAATCTAATAGAACTTATTCATTATATAAAACAATTAACCTCTTTTCTTACACAGTGGATGAAGGACCATTGTAATGGAAAACCAGCATGTTCTGTCCAGGATATCAGCTACAGCCTATTCGCAGCCGAAGATACTTGTCAATCAGTAAATAACAAATACTATGACGTCCGATACCAGTGTGTAGGTATGTGGTTTACACAATGTATAATTTGCTTCATTTTCTCTAAATAGACAGATGTCAACAAGCTTTAACATGTGTTTCTTCTATTTTAAACACCTGTAAAAAGTGTAAAGTTCTGTCCATGTTTCACAAGAGTAATTGATTGAATACATTCACCGAAGTTGTTCACTTTTTCGTAACATTTTGCTTTGCCTATCATTTGCACGTGTAGATCCCAACTTTGCTTACGTTTGGGTTGACGGAACTGTTATGACTTATGAAAACTGGGACGATGAAGATGGACCTTACCTTGTGAGCTTCTATGATATCTCAATTACACATGTTGATACGTGTTCAAATTCTCACTTTTCTCTGAAAACCGTTAACTCTATTGCGTGTTTTGCAGCAATCACCAAAGAATTGTGCTGAAATGAAATCAGTGACTGGAGAATGGAGTCAACTTACCTGCAAAACACGTTTACCCTTTATCTGTCAGTATGGCCCAGGTTTGAACGATTTTCTTTTCTCACCAAAAATCACTTGAAAGTTTCAAACACTCAAGTAATAAATCTAATTAATTCAATGTCTTAAATTTAAATGTCATCAGCAAATTATATCTTTACATGTCTTGAAATATTCTATAAAAATTGAGTCGCTGAGTAAATTGGTCCAAACATTAAGTACAGGTAAGTGCGATTTTTATTTGTATGGTTGAAGAGTTTAATTTATTTGGTTTTGTTGGGATTTTTGTACTTTTTTGCAAAGTCTCAAAGTCTTCAAAGACTAATTATTCAACGTTAAATTACTAGAACTTATCTTAATATTTTTAACCTCGTATCAAGTAATTTTTTGTGACATCATAAACCAAGTAATTAAGAAAAAGCACCAAAATAAATACGCTGACATTTTCATCAAGTTCATAAGCATAAAATGGACTCATGTTGTAATTTATAAGATATCTTTTGTAGTTTTTATTAAATCAAGGTAGGTATTATAAGAAAGTCTGATAATTGAGGATGCAAAGTAAAGCAGTAAAAATGTGCACAAAAAAGATTTTGCAATTTGATTTCACTATAGCTATGACGTTAAGTTATCTTTGCTTCCTTCATTGTTTTTTAGATAAACCGTGGACCAATGGCATTTGTACTCAAAGAGATCCAAGATTGAAGCAGGGGGTAGGGCCAGATGAGGGCAGGATTGGGGGTGGGGGTGAGGCCAGATGGGAGCAGGGGTCAGATGGGGGGACAGGGGTGTGCCTCTAGATGGGAACAGGGGCCAGATGGGGGTGGGGGACCCTATCTGATACCCCATCCCCTATCTGGTACCCCATCCCCTCTGGCCCCTGCTTTCATCTGACCCTACCCTCTGCACCCCATTTGGTCCCTGCTCCTGTGTGCCCCCCCCAATCCCCACACCATCTGGCCCCTGCTCCTGTCTGGTCCTCCTGCTCCCTGTCTAGCCCCACCTTCTACCCCCTCCCCCTCTCCATCTGGTCACCCCGAGTCTGACCCCCAAGGTTTGCTTGTCCTCCCCGCCACACGAAAGTAATGTTTTTCCGAAAAATTCCCAGAAAAATCCCGAAGCAATCCCGTTCCCATCAATTAGGTAACTCTATACGAGTCACCAACACTATTCTTTTTTTCACCGCAATCGAAAAAGCCCCAATCATTTTGAAAGATATAATTTCCTAACATTAAACTGATATTAAAAATAAATAGTACTTATATTACACTTATTCTCTTCAGCAGCAAGATGGGTTTACAGACAGAAGAAAAAATATATTCGACGATTGTTATTTATTCAAAATGAGCTCTATGTATAAAAATACAATAAATCAGCAAAAAAAGGTTAAGCTCGTATTTTTTTAATCTTTTCACATAAGAGTTTCCTTTGAGTGTAGTTTTGTTTCAATGGCTTCATATCTACCGTCCCTACTTGGAGTATTGCTTCATATCATTCTTAAGGAAAAATTTATCTCCACGAACTTTCTGTTCAACTCATGAGTGCTGCTAGGCAAACATATATTTAAACAATTCTTCATTATCCATACATCCACATCAATTGAAGCACCATTTTCGGTGAAAATTCCACCATCCTCACAACTATAAAAACATGACCTCTAAAGAGTCATGTTCAAAAGTACCTTAAAACCTAAATTGACTTCAATAGATAACAAAGATCCAGTAACGATTACACAAATGGAATGTTTCAAAATAATCTCAAATGGTTCGCCCTAACAAAAATTCAATGGAAGGAGTAAAACATTTCTTCAACATTGAGCGTACACCCAAATTGCACAATATTGATGTCCCTCGGCAGTCTACACATATTCTCTCCTTTTCTGAACACCCTCTCTGCAATCCATTTTACCATCACATATCAGTGGCGGATCAAGGGATCCAGGGACACGCGCTTCCCCATCGGAGCAAAATGTTCTTCATTTTCATGCAGCTTTCGAAAAAAAGTGTCCAAAATATTAGGTTAGGGTTGATTGGGGTCGGGGTATCCCGCCTGACGAATCCTTGATTCACCACTGTATATTTATATACCATTTAATGTTCATCCTGGAACAGGCACGAACAGATTGGTGGGTTATTTGTCGAAATCCTGATGGATTGTTATTGCGGAGGTCATCAGATTTACCAAGTACGAATAAGTACAACAAATTGTCGTTCCGTGTACGATCCAGTTCTCATTAGATAAAACTTGGTATTCCTATTTGGCATACAAATGGATACGTACCATTCAATACCCAGACAGCAGAAGTGCTCTTGAATAAACATGTCTGTACCAATAGAGCACTGTACAGGAAAAACCACTCTTGTTGTCTTTGCGTGACAGTATATCTATCCAGTTTGTTTAGACAGTCTAAGGACCGTTTTTAGGTAGTTTTTCTTTTCACCATTCATGTCACAAATTCGGTTGCACTCGCTTGGAGAACATGACATTTTATGATATCAAAGAAATTGTCAGCAACATTCACCAAACTGAGTAAGCAGCAATCATGCCACAAAGATTTTTCAAGCTTGTATTGAAATCAAAGGTAATCTCTATTTTTGCGGGATAAATTATATTATCATGCCACTGCTATCCAATCTTTTGGAAAATAATCCTCTCTTTGGAAACGTTTATCCAATGAACTTCCATTTTTTGGCCAATTTGCATAATACACTGTAGTTCCACCGGCCAACCAGGCTGCCCACCACCCATATGAACCAACAGTAATGATGCTGTGATTGCAACGAGCAAGCACAGCCAAGTCTATTGCTGGATCATCGTTGGTAGACAGTATCATGGTAGCATTATGTTTACCCTGGATGTGTTCAGTAAACCATTCCTTGTCGTCCGTGCAGACAATGAAAATTAATTTATTCGAAGGAAATTTATTTGCGTAGAATTTCATCGCATTGAAAATGTAAGATGGAGTGGCCACCGTATAACCGTATTCCGCATAGCGAGTGATGTTGGCCATGTCTCCCCGTCTTATGTGGACTCCAACGTAAGTAGTCTTTTTTCCCGATTCAGCGCTGACTTTCGAAACATGTTGTTTAAAGAATGAATCTACCTTGGAAGTGATATGATCCTTAAATTTAAAGTGTTTTTTTCGAAGGCTCCTTTCAACATTTGTAAAACATTGAAACGTTTGGAAGTAGCCATCAAAAGCATACTCATAAAGAAACTGTATATTTGATAGCAGTACACTAAACAAAGTATTGTGAAAATTCGTAAATAATCCTCTCCGAAAACTTTCGTTTAAATTCTCTGTTCTTTTGTCATATATTTGTGCGAAATCACTGTAAACTAACACCCGGGAATTAAGCCATGTTGGTCGCCTTTCAGTCTTCATTTTTAACTGAAAGATATCCAGCAATGGACTGTTGGGAGCAATTGTAGGGATAAAGTTGTTGCGTTGAGCAATTCCTAGCAAAGAGGCGTAGTTGAACAATAAGTTCCCTAGTCGTCTGTCGTCATCTATCTTCATTGTGATGTATCTGTAATTGAAAATGTGCATTTAATGCATTGTAGATTTTTCTGTTTTTAAATATTTGCATTGCGAATTGTACAATTGATGCAGGAAGTCAAAGTGTTAGTAAAAAGTTAATTTAACATCATTTCTGTATCACGCAGCCCCTTAGACAAACATATCGCTCCATTTTTTTCTTAAATTTCCCTATTTTGTTTTGTTCATACGCAATTGCTTTGTCAACAAAATATCATTCTGAGATTTTCTACGTGCAACCTTGTATCGTATCGTGGGGATTTTTTTCGAGACATTTGGACACATACGTATATCGCTTAAGGATAATTAATAAAAGATTAACAATCTTTAGATGTTTAACATGACAATTTCACAGTTCAATTCAATCACGACATCATAATAGTAAACAATAATTTTTGCCATTTGCTGTAATAACTGTATTGTAGAATTTTTAATAAAAAGTAAAAAACGGGTTAAAATTTCATTTTCTACATTTGTAATGAAATCGAATCATTATAATGATGGTAACTGATAACAACCAGAAAGGAACTTTCATGTCGTTCGTCCAAATGTTCACTACCATTTTTGTCTTTCTGTCATTACTCGGTGAACAGTTCAAGAAATATACCTTTTTGTGATCGAAGCTAAAAATGTTGGGGCAGGTCCGGTGCGTTTTGTTGGTTGCACTAATTTCTGCCTGATTTTATCCAATCTCACTTTTTAATTGACGTTAGACCAAATCTTAACTTGATTCTACTTTTTACCCTTAGCTTTACGGCCCCTTCTATCCAGTGAAGAGTTTCTCAAACCGCATTTTAAAGAAATTCGGAGTGATACCTGAGACGATTACGAAACAAATAAACCACTATAAGGACAATTTCTATTGTCTTAAGACGTGGTTTATATTAGATAAACACCACGGCCTCAGTCTTT